>JAVYIG010013759.1:5000-45255 GCA_035222895.1 Strongylocentrotus droebachiensis | reverse complement strand
TATAAAAGGTACTGGAAGATATAAACAATTAAAAGGGGGGAGGTGTATTATAGCATGTCTGTGTCGTTATCATTCTTGTGCTTTTCATGCCCTAAAGGAATAGTTGGGTTCTTTTTTTTTTCAGAACGCAAATGCCCTCAAAGTGCATAGTTATTGCTCTTATTCTTATCTATGACATTAATTTTCTAGTGCCCTTTTAGAACCTAAAATTGCTATGAAGGTAATTTTAGACCCCAAAATGTGTGAAATCGATCATACCAATTCAGGCCCACTTTAAAAAACAATACGGTGCCTATTAATTAATTATTTAATTAAAAATAACAATATATGGGCCGGCTGGTTGTGCGTAATATAACCAACACGAAAATACCAACAACAAAAAAGCCAACATCGGCATTGGCTGAAATACGACGTAAAAGGCGCTATTCCTTTTTTCAAATTATCTAATATTTGTGGTGGTACACAAGTATTATAAATCGTTATGTTTACGGATATTTCAGCCGTCTCCGAACCGATTTTGATCAAACAAAGATGTTTATGTCATTTCAATTGTATGTTCTTTCAAGTTTGACACTAAGGTTTTCATTATCTCACAATAAAATATTGTGTGTAGCGCCCTCTGCAACAGAACTCACCTATCCCTTTAAGGCATACAAGTAACAGAGTGACGGAGGAGATGATGGACATACGAATCCTGCATAAAATCAAATATGGCAGCCGATTATTAAATGCGCATACTGTTTTTGAATAATATAAGACACACTATTTATCGTTAACTCTATAAATTGACACCCAAACCTCATGATATATGTTCCTATAAGTTCTAACATTACATGACTAACATATAATGAGTAACGAGCACATTAATCCTCCATAACCTTGCACTTCGCCAATAACAAAGGTCAAGGTAAATCTTTATCTCACACACTGGGCAAGTATCAGGATCACAGAAACGTAGAGCAGCAGAAGTGAGAGCAAGACGCCCTCACACACAGCCTGGCGGAAATCATCAGAATCGATGGATAGCTCCGATAAACCCAACAAAAACAAAAACAAAAATACTTCTTTGTTCTTGAGACCAACTTCCATCTCTGACATATTAAAGCTTGTTTCAGCCCTGAAGTCAACAGAAAAATAATAAATCATGGGTTACCGATGGCCTAATAATGAAGTCAATAAATCGTAAACACAAACTTTATAGTACTTATATTAAAAGAGAAAGAGAAAGGGAATGGTCTTAGCGCTGAGAGGCAGCTTCCACAACCTCCTCTGAATTCATTATATTTCTTCTTATTGGATGAGGGTTGTTTCCCCCTTTCAAATATGATAATTTCCTCCTTAGAGTTCCTTTTGATAAGTCCCTCTTTTCCCTATATTTCCAAAGTCCATTACACATGATGCCATTTTTCGGTCGTTTAAAGAGACAGCTCCAGTTTCAAAGAATCGAAACAGTTTGTGTAATAACAGGAACCCTTATTTTCTACTACCGCAATGGAAGGTAGTGGAGCTGGATGGGAGGGGGGGGGGGGGGCACAGTGCACACAAATCACTTTCATAAGGACTTATTGTGCTCCTAAATATTAAATGCTCGTTTTCAAAGCTATTAAATGTCTCATCTCTAAATTCCTTTAAAAAAAAGTGTGCCCTTTTTACACCAAATAGTTTGCCTCTTTAAAACTACCATAACATTTTTATATTCAAATGCTAAAAGGCGACTTCCAACCTATCAGCTTTTAAGCCCAAAACCCCTTTCATCTTCTTAGAATGCCAATGTAAGAATTTTCAAGCTCAAAGCAATTCTGCTCAAATTTCCCTCAAAACTGATGACTCGCTACGTTCCCTCGCATTATTGTTTATTTCATTAATGAAGTTCTTATTCTATGGTTCATGATATTTGCTTAAAACCCCATCAGCATCTGGGTTATTTCAACTAATAATGAGAACAAATCGGTCGCAATGTGACGTGAAAATATACACTCCTACATTGTGATTACGTTATCAGGGATTATTTCTATATTAATTTCACTTTTATATACACAAACGAAGATATTGCTTAAGCATCATACTTTGTAGCTGGGTCTGAAGTTTATTTGCTAGGGAGGAAAAAAATTAAGATTTGTGTGGTCGCAGTGCGAAAAAGATAAACATCTTATAAAGAGGAAAAACCCCATCCTGGTGGGGTTATAAGCACATTCTCATAACGGAAGACTAAAAAGGCCTTTGATAAGTAACGTAAGTACATGTATAACCTCTATAAATGCATGCCAGCGTAGCGAGCGAGCTTTTGGGGGAAATTGGTCTTAGTGGCTTGAAATTAGGGGCGCATGTAATGATTAGAGGAAAAGGGGACACTTATCAGAAAGAAAAGGAGCATGTGTCAAAGTACAAAGAGTAATTATCAGAGGTGAAAATGGGCACTTCTTACACCTTCAAAAAGAGGCACTCATCAGCGATAACAAAAAGTCAGTCATGAGAATAGGAAATGGGCATTTTTCGACGGAAAAGGGGCCCCCATCAGCTTTTGATAGGGGCATTTATAAGAGGTGAAAGGGGCATTTATGAAAAGGGGATAGGTCCCCTATTAGAAAGAAAAAGTGGCACGTATCATTTTTAAAAGGGAAATTATCAGAGGTGAAAAGAGGCACTCATCGCACCTGAAAATGGGCACCGATCAGATTTTAAAGGGGCATTTATCGGAGGTGAAGGGGCACTTATCTGAAGTGAAAAGGATGTGAATTATCGTACCTGAAAAAAAATCATTAACCAGAGATGAAAAGGGGAATTTATGAGAAGTGGAAGGGGCTCTTTTATCTTTTTATTAGGAAACGGGGCACTTATTAGAAAGGTTAAGGGCACATGTGAAAATATGAGGTGCGCTTATCCGAGTTAAAATGGGTTAGTATGGACACTTCGCACATGTCACAGTAAAAGAGGCACTTAACTCTCAGATTTGAATAGGGCAATTATCAAAGGTGAAGGGGGCACGTACTCGGAGAACACCGACGATGTTGTCTGCCGGATTATGAAGCATCACCTTAGCTTAACAAGCGGCTTTAAAAAACAATATAGATATTTTTGTCAATAAAAACAGACACGAATTTTTCGAGTGATTTAGATGATTTTTACAAAACTGCGTGGCAGAAATTATGGGAAACTGCTGAGAAAGGCAGATATCTCTATAACATACAACGAGATGTAAAATATACGTGTATGATTAAAGGTTTTTGTCGTAAGGATGAAAGAATTTTACACCAATTCCGTCTTGGTAAGTGTAGACTTACCATACTGTTTGATGCTCTTTAATATGTTTGTTTTTTAATAATGTTGTTCATGTTTATGATCTCATGTTCTATGTTTTATGTATTGTTTGAAAAATGTCTATTTTTTATAATAAAAATGTAAAAACAAACAAATACACAAAATAGGTAAACGCACCCTAACAAGCCGAAAATATAGCTTTCATTGTGTTCACCATTTTTCACTTATCCACTCATGTTTTTTTAATGTATAGTCTGTACCTTGTTTATCATTTAATGCTGTACCTGGTTTGTTTTTTATCTTCTTAATCGTTTAATTGAAATGTCACAGTTTTATCATGTTTTATTGTCCATTGACTGTTTTGTAAACATTGTTTTATTTGATGTTGGAATTAAAAAATAAATGATTTGATTTTAATTTGATTTGTTTAATTATTACAATTACTCTACAAATAGGCATGATATGGGCCTTTGTGACAATTGTCATTTTTTCGAAACTATCGAACATTTTATGTTATCATGCCCTAAATAGGAAAAACAGAGGAATCGTATGTATCGAAGACTTCATGTGACGAATCCTAACCTTTAAAAAAGAAGCTACTTGGAAAAGAAGAAAACTGCTCAATCATGTTAGCCTTTATAAAAGGTACTGGAAGATATAAACAATTAAAAGGGGGGAGGTGTATTATAGCATGTCTGTGTCGTTATCATTCTTGTGCTTTTCATGCCCTAAAGGAATAGTTGGGTTCTTTTTTTTTCAGAACGCAAATGCCTTCAAAGTGCATAGTTATTGCTCTTATTCTTATCTATGACATTAATTTTCTAGTGCCCTTTTAGAACCTAAAATTGCTATGAAGGTAAGTTAGACCCCAAAATGTGTGAAATCGATCATACCAATTCAGGCCCACTTTAAAAAACAATACGGTGCCTATTAATTAATTATTTAATTAAAAATAACAATATATGGGCCGGCTGGTTGTGCGTAATATAACCAACACGAAAATACCAACAACAAAAAAGCCAACATCGGCATTGGCTGAAATACGACGTAAAAGGCGCTATTCCTTTTTTCAAATTATCTAATATTTGTGGTGGTACACAAGTATTATAAATCGTTATGTTTACGGATATTTCAGCCGTCTCCGAACCGATTTTGATCAAACAAAGATGTTTATGTCATTTCAATTGTATGTTCTTTCAAGTTTGACACTAAGTTTTTCATTATCTCACAATAAAATATTGTGTGTAGCGCCCTCTGCAACAGAACTCACCTATCCCTTTAAGGCATACAAGTAACAGAGTGACGGAGGAGATGATGGACATACGAATCCTGCATAAAATCAAATAAGGCAGCCGATTATTAAATGCGCATACTGTTTTTAAATAATATAAGACACACTATTTATCGTTAACTCTATAAATTGACACCCAAACCTCATGATATATGTTCCTATAAGTTCTAACATTACATGACTAACATATAATGAGTAACGAGCACATTAATCCTCCATAACCTTGCACTTCGCCAATAACAAAGGTCAAGGTAAATCTTTATCTCACACACTGGGCAAGTATCAGGATCACAGAAACGTAGAGCAGCAGAAGTGAGAGCAAGACGCCCTCACACACAGCCTGGCGGAAATCATCGGAATCGATGGATAGCTCCGATAAACCCAACAAAAACAAAAACAAAAATACTTCTTTGTTCTTGAGACCAACTTCCATCTCTGACATATTAAAGCTTGTTCAGCCCTGAAGTCAACAGAAAAATAATAAATTATGGGTTACCGATGGCCTAATAATGAAGTCAATAAATCGTAAACACAAACTTTATAGTACTTATATTAAAAGAGAAAGAGAAAGGGAATGGTCTTAGCGCTGAGAGGCAGCTTCCACAACCTCCTCTGAATTCATTATATTTCTTCTGATTGGATGAGGTTGTTTCCCCTTTTCAAATATGATAATTTCCTCCTTAGAGTTCCTTTTGATAAGTCCCTCTTTTCCTATATTTCCAAAGTCCATTACACATGATGCCATTTTTCGGTCGTTTAAAGAGACAGCTCCAGTTTCAAAGAATCGAAACAGTTTGTGTAATAACAGGAACCCTTATTTTCTACTACCGCAATGGAAGGTAGTGGAGCTGGATGGGAGGGGGGGGGGGGCGGCACAGTGCACACAAATCACTTTCATAAGGACTTATTGTGCTCCTAAATATTAAATGCTCGTTTTCAAAGCTATTAAATGTCTCATCTCTAAATTCCTTTAAAAAAAAGTGTGCCCTTTTTACACCAAATAGTTTGCCTCTTTAAAACTACCATAACATTTTTATATTCAAATGCTAAAAGGCGACTTCCAACCTATCAGCTTTTAAGCCCAAAACCCCTTTCATCTTCTTAGAATGCCAATGTAAGAATTTTCAAGCTCAAAGCAATTCTGCTCAAATTTCCCTCAAAACTGATGACTCGCTACGTTCCCTCGCATTATTGTTTATTTCATTAATGAAGTTCTTATTCTATGGTTCATGATATTTGCTTAAAACCCCATCAGCATCTGGGTTATTTCAACTAATAATGAGAACAAATCGGTCGCAATGTGACGTGAAAATATACACTCCTACATTGTGATTACGTTATCAGGGATTATTTCTATATTAATTTCACTTTTATATACACAAACGAAGATATTGCTTAAGCATCATACTTTGTAGCTGGGTCTGAAGTTTTATTTGCTAGGGAGGAAAAAAATTAAGATTTGTGTGGTCGCAGTGCGAAAAAGATAAACATCTTATAAAGAGGAAAAACCCCATCCTGGTGGGGTTATAAGCACATTCTCATAACGGAAGACTAAAAAGGCCTTTGATAAGTAACGTAAGTACATGTATAACCTCTATAAATGCATGCCAGCGTAGCGAGCGAGCTTTTGGGGAAATTGGTCTTAGTGGCTTGAAATTAGGGGCGCATGTAATGATTAGAGGAAAAGGGGACACTTATCAGAAAGAAAAGGAGCATGTGTCAAAGTACAAAGAGTAATTATCAGAGGTGAAAATGGGCACTTCTTACACCTTCAAAAAGAGGCACTCATCAGCGATAACAAAAAGTCAGTCATGAGAATAGGAAATGGGCATTTTTCGACGGAAAAGGGGCCCCCATCAGCTTTTGATAGGGGCATTTATAAGAGGTGAAAGGGGCATTTATGAAAAGGGGATAGGTCCCCTATTAGAAAGAAAAAGTGGCACGTATCATTTTTAAAAGGGAAATTATCAGAGGTGAAAAGAGGCACTCATCGCACCTGAAAATGGGCACCGATCAGATTTTAAAGGGGCATTTATCGGAGGTGAAGGGGGCACTTATCTGAAGTGAAAAGGAGTGAATTATCGTACCTGAAAAAAAATCATTAACCAGAGATGAAAAGGGAATTTATGAGAAGTGGAAGGGGCTCTTTTTATCTTTTTATTAGGAAACGGGGCACTTATTAGAAAGGTTAAGGGGCACATGTGAAAATATGAGGTGCGCTTATCCGAGTTAAAATGGGTTAGTATGGACACTTCGCACATGTAAAAGAGGCACTTAACTCTCAGATTTGAATAGGGCAATTATCAAAGGTGAAGGGGGCACGTACTCGGAGAACACCGACGATGTTGTCTGACGGATTATGAAGCATCACCTTGCCATCGATCTGGATCAGAAAGCCATCGTCCGGAGCCACCGGGTCGGCAAGCACCGGGAGCCATTGAAGCCTAGCGGATTGGTTCCCCCACGACCGATAACAGTCAAGCTTATACTAGCTACATAATATCGGCAGATGCTGATCGCGAAGAGACGGGCACTGAAGAACACCGGTATAGGGATTCAAGAAGACCTGACAGACCTTAACAACAAACTGCTTTTCGAAGCTAGACATCATCCCAAAGTGGAAGCCGCGTGGTCCATGGACGGTAAGTCTTTGTCATCCCTCGCTTATACGAGTACCAGGTGGCAGAATCAGAATCCGAAGAAGATCATCAGATGCAGAGAAGACCTCGACAGCTTGTGACTCGTATTAACTTTACCGCAATAATGTAATAATGTATGTAAACCATTATCTCAACACAAAATATATTACATGGATGATAAATAATGATTTTTTTTTTGGGGGGGGGTGGGGGGGGGGGGGGTGGGGTAAATTCATTTACAAAATTACATTGAACTTTGAAATACTCATAAAGTTCACTTTTAAAAAATTGTAGTTTCTTGTTATTTCCTTGATAATGCTTTTGTTTTCATTTGCCTTGTCATATAAATATAATTCAATATACATTATTGTGCAAAATTATTTACCCATGGTCATACTTATGCAATTTTCTTGACTTAATAATAATAATAAAATTGGTGGCTTGTTATATAGCACACACGTCCGTCACGTTGTGACGCTCCTGGCACTGTATCCTTTGTATTCTTTAATTAGAACTCATATATATGATGTACAGAGTGAGTCAGAAAGAATGTCCCACTTTTAAAAGTTGTATTATTTAAAGTATGAATATTTAATCATTGGTGTCATGATAGAGTCTTGATAGATTTATCCTCCCAGTACATTTAGGTACAATTTTCATTTGAATCTGCTTTAGGATATGCTTAGGCTGTCATTATCGTGCTCACTCTGTCCCATTGTTTATGAAATTGAAAACACTGAATATATGAGACTTATATTTTTACTCAATTGCCCTGCTCGGATTCTTTTATCAAAATAAACTACCAACACATATGTCTAAAATTTTTACTTTAAACAATGATGTTCATAATTACAAAACTCGTGGGTGAGACTCTTTTCATTTCTGGCTAGTTAAGACGAATATTTATTTGAAATATGTAAGAAACAATTTTCCTGTTATTTTTAACTCTATTCCTCCTGAAATATCCTGAAATATCCTCATTCAAGTCTTTAACATTATTTAGAAGAAAATTGAAGCAGCATCTGACATCTAAATATCATTAATTCTTGTACCCATATTCATAATTATTATACAGCATTACCTATAACTGTTTTCGAACCTATGATTTTGTAATTATTATTTCCTTTGGTATTACCTGTCATGAACGATGTCGCTATCTTGTTTTGTCATATATGTTTCCTTTTTAGTTTTTGTTTGTATATGTAAATCTCTTAACTACTGTTCAGGGAACTATGCCTCCACATGGCCATTTGGCCTCATTTTTTAGTTCCCTATTTTCATTTTCTTATATATTGCAAATGCTTATCATTGTATCTACCTTTGTATTGTTTTTATTGAAAATGGAAATGAATAAAATGAATTGAATTGAACGGACTAATCAAAAGTGAAAAAGGGCACTTCTCGTATCTGAAAAGGGGCACTTACTATAGAGATTAATAAGAAGGGCACTTATGAGAATGGGAAATGGACACTTTTTTGCAAGGAAAATAAAAGGGGCACTTTTCAGAGATGAAAAGGGGAAAGTGCATTTTTTCAAATTAATAGGGACACTTGTCAAAGTAAAAGGGGCACTATTCCTATGTAAAAAAAAGGGCACAAAGTTAAAGGGGCACTTTCCTATGTAAAAGGGGGCACTTTCGGGGGCTTGAAAAGTGGGGGCACTGTACCCCCCCCCCGAAGGGCCGCCTCTGACTCTGAGCAAACACAGATCACCATGGACAAGAAACGGACGGTCATTATTACGGTGTGAAAATCATTGTCATTATACACGCTACGCCCATTCTAGTAGAGAGACGAGTTTCAAGGGCGAAGTAAACCAAACAAAGTTTAAATCATCTCTATCGCATAGTCATTTTGCATCGTTGAATGTGTAGTGACTTGACCTTTGGAGAACTTTGCATTTGTATATATTATTGTCTTGTCTATATTGTAAGAAATAGACTACATGTATTTGATATATTTGATTTGCATTTATCATGTTTTATTATGCATGTTGTTCACTTTGGATGTTCGAACATGAAGGTATGCGTAGATTCGTGGTTCAGCTTAGATCATGCTGTTCAAAGGGTATATGTTCGATGTGCCTGCTCGATCGTAGTAGGTATAGTTCTGTAAGGCCAAGAACCTATCCTGCTGTCACCAGCATGTCACTCTGATGAATCCTATCTACACCATCGAAGGCATTCAAAGGTTGCCAAACTATTCCCTTCCGCTGTCCCCAAGCACCCGATACTGTAGCAATAAGTCGTTTATATTTGTATTTGAGTTTATATTTTGGGGACAAGCGTTAATGCAATAACGCCAACAACACAAACAACGCCAATGATGACGATTAAGGCCTGGTTTTAAGAAGATACAACTACTACTACTACTACTACTACTACTACTATTAACTGCTACTACTACTACTAATATTACAATAATAATAAACAGCAACAATACAATTGATAAAAGATTCCCCCCCCCCCCCCATGAGAGGAGGAGCAAGGAAGTGGAGGTTTCTATATTGTGTGATAAATTGTGTTGCCATAGTGTATGTGAACTGTTAAAACATATACACTGTTGCTCATATAGTTGGAATATTTTAGTTTTCCCCCAATTTATGGAATTGTTTTTTTTTTAATAAAAAAATAACAGATCTAGATAATAGTATACATTCTCAGATTTTATTAAATAATATTTTGACAATGTGTGTTTTGCGTGTCTGCTAAAGCATGTGTATCATACTATGATTATCAACTAGGGTACCTACGCCCTTAAGTCATAAATGACGGTAATGAGGATTAATGCCCCACAAAAGGGCACTAATATAGCACATCGGCACGGTTTTGATCCTGGGGCCTACCAGTTACGAGGCCATTGCTTTGTCACTGAACCATAACTGTTCGCAGCGGGGGCTAGGGTAGGGGGCATTTTCCATAAATTTAAAAAAAACATAAAATGCAATAAATTTTCAATAATTTATTGCATTTTACCCCGGTCCCCAACATTAAAAAAATCCTCTGGACGACCATGCATTATGGGTCAAGGCATACACATGCTTTAGCAGTCACGCAAAACACACATTGTCAAGTCATATTTCAATACAATCTGAGAATTTTCACTATTATCTAGATCAATTATTTTTAAATTATTTTTAGAATAATTCCATAAATTGGGGTAAAACAAAAATATTCCAACTTTATGAGCAACCGTGTACTTATCAATTGTTTTTTCATAGTGTCTGTGAACTGTTAAAACATACAGTTATCACTGCCTTATATTGTGTGATCAATTGGTTTGTCATAGTGTCTGTGAACTGTTAAAACATACAGTTAGCACTGCCTTTATATTGTGACATCTATTTTTTTGTGATAGTGTCTGTGAACTGTTAAAACATACAGTTAGCACTGCCTTATATTGTGTGATCAATTGGTTTGTCATAGTGTCTGTGAACTGTTAAAACATACAGTTAGCACTGCCTTTATATTGTGACATCTATTTTTTTGTGATAGTGTCTGTGAACTGTTAAAACATACAGTTATCACTGCCTTATATTGTGTGATCAATTGGTTTGTCATAGTGTCTGTGAACTGTTAAAACATACAGTTAGCACTGCCTTTATATTGTGACATCTATTTTTTTGTGATAGTGTCTGTGAACTGTTAAAACATACAGTTAGCACTGCCTTATATTGTGTGATCAATTGGTTTGTCATAGTGTCTGTGAACTGTTAAAACATACAGTTAGCACTGCCTTTATATTGTGACATCTATTTTTTTGTGATAGTGTATGTGAACTGTTAAAACATGCAGTTATCACTGCCTTGTTGTGATTTGTTTGCCATGGTCTAAAGTTACGTACAAAATGGTTCATCAGTAATTGAAAATAACCTATGTTATTTAATTTCATACCTTATAAAAGTGATTTAATCATTATTCCTGGTTTAATGGGTCAAAGTGCGTCACAGGATGAAATTAAAGTATGCTGAAGTATATATGCCAGACTAACAAGTTTGGTCACGGAGTATCATCTCTTTATCTTACGATATTTAATTCAATAATTAAGATTCTTGATTCGATGGGTTAAAGACAGGCGCGGATCCAGGGGGGGGGCCGAGCGGGCCTTGGCCCCCCCCCCCGCAAAAAAAAAAAAAAAAAAAAAAGGGAGAGAAAAAAGGAAAAGAAGGGAAAGGGAAAGGGGAGAGAAAGGGAAAGAAAGAAGAGGAAGAAGAAAAGAAAAGGGGGAAGAAGGAGATCGGGGGCCGAAAGGGCCTTGCCTCCAAAGCTGTTGACCCCCCCCCCCCCAATCAAAAAAATAAGAGAGAAGGAAGAAAAGGGAAAGAAAAAAGGAAAAGAGGAGATACTGGCGTACTGATACTGATTGCTCATCTGACCGTGATTAATAAAACCCCAAAGCTTTCGGGGCTCTGCCCCCTGGATTCCGCCTTGGGCCCTACGCCGGGCCCTTAGATGCTCATCTGACGGTAATTTAATGCCTAAAACCCCTCTTTTGGAGGGCTCCGCCCCCTGGACCCTACGCCAAATAGTGACCTTCCAGTGTCACAAAATAATAGGTATTAAAAAAAAATGCTCATCTGACCATCAATTTCAATTTCAATTTCAATTTATTTGCTCATAAAAATCCAGAAAACACATGCAAACATTAATAAATCAACATGATACAAAGGGTAAAATTCACAAGAAAAATTAATAACAAAGTATACATTTAGATTAAGTATGAGAGGGACAGCAAGAAAGGAACAAGCCTTGTGGTTAGCTGACCCTGTAACATAATACATTAAGGACGCTACAAAAAATAACAAATCACTTTACTACAACATAAAGGGGGGGGGGGGGTATGCCTATACATTTAAAAAAACAAACTTAGTGAATACCTGTCTAAAATAAAGTGCCTAGATTTTGACTTAAAAACATTTAACGAAACTGATTGTTTAATGTCTGAAGAAAGAGAGTTCCAGATTTGGGGTCCTTGAAATAATATTGAGTTTTTAAAAGATGAGAGCCTCGGTTTGGGTAAATGAAAATCATTAGCATTTCTTGTATTGTATCCATGATATTCATTATTGAACTGAAAGAATGTTTTAATATAGTCTGGCAAGAGGTGATTGTTACATAAGTACATAAATATAAGTACCTGAAATACATATATATCATGAAATTTCAAAACACCTGATTCAATAAATAGAGGGTTGGTATGAGCAAGGTAAGGTGCATGAGACATATTTCGTATCGCACGTTTTTGTAAAATAAACAATCTATCAATGTGATTATTACTTGCATTACCCCAGACAAGAATACCATAATTAAGGTACGGATATACAATTGCATAATAAATCATTTTTAAAATCTCCTTTGGAAATGATCTTAAACAATACATTATTCCTATATTTTTTGCCAGCTTATTGCACAGACTATCAATGTGATTTTTCCATGTAAGTTTATGATCTATTGTAATGCCTAAAAATTTTACTGACGTTACACACTTAATATCTGTATTGCACACTCTAATTGAAAGATAATCTGGTATCAATAAATTACTAAACATAATATAACTGGTTTTTGCTACATTGATTATCATTTTATTTGCGTAAAACCACTCAGATATTAATTCAAGTTCAGAATTGAATAGATTATGTAAGTCCTGATAGTTAGGATGAGATAAAAACAGACTGGTGTCGTCAGCAAACATAATACAATGTAATAATTTAGATACTTTACTAAGGTCATTTATAAATAAAAGAAACAACAGTGGTCCTAAGATAGAACCCTGTGGTACCCCACATGAAATAGTCCCTTGCTGTGATTTGCATTTAGAAATTTCAACATATTGTTTTCTATTTGATAAATAACTTTCAAATAATTTAAGTACAATACCTCTTATGCCATATAATTCAAGTTTGTGTAATAAAATAGCGTGATCTACTGTATCAAAAGCCTTCTTCAAATCTAAAAACATTGCAATCATATATTTCTTGTTATCAAGAGCATTAACAACAGTGTGAACAAAATCAATAAGAGCCGATGACGTCGAATGTCCAGGACGGAAACCATATTGGTTCAAAGATAATATATTGTACTTGCTTATAAAATCAAATAATCTATTGTACATACATTTTTCTAAAATTTTAGAAAAAATTGGCAAGACTGATATGGGTCTGTAATTTGCAACATTTTCACTTGAACCATTTTTATATACAGGAACCACACGAGCAATCTTTAATTCATCAGGGAATATACCTAAATCTAAGCATTGATTGAATATTGCACAGATGGGTTGACATAAAATATGTATAGATTTCTTTATAACCTTGATACTTATATCATCGTACCCAGGACTGCAATCACTCTTTATATTAGACACAATATCAATGATCTCGGAACATGTGATTGGTTTAAAATAACACGTACTAGAATTCCTATCCAAATAACGACAAGAATTCAAATTTAAATTATTGCCCTGATCAACAGGATATTTCAATTCAGATACAATATTAATGAAATATTCATTAAATACATTACAAATTTTGGAGGTATCATGTAACACCTGATCATTAGATATCAAAAAATTAATACTGCACTTTTTATTTACACGACCCATTGCACAATTAACTATGTTCCAAGTCTTTTTCATATTCCCTTTGGCTGTTGCAAAATTTTCCATAAAATAGTGTTTTTTAGCTTGTTTAATCATATTATTGACTTTATTCCGACATTTTCTGTACACTTCTTTTCGATACGGTGTTGGGTTTCTCAGATAAAGTCGATATGAACGACATTTTTTCTTTGACAACTTACGAATATCAGGATTGATCCATGGTTTATTTTTTTGGGGTGTTTTTTTCAAACATTCTAAAGGAAAACACAGATTATATACATTTAAAAACCTCTCTAAAAATTGCACATAATTTACATTTGGATTGTTATTATGGCAAGACCATTGGACCATCTGAAGGGATCTTAAAAAACTATTTATACTTTTATCATTGATTATTCTTAATGGCTTATTCAAATTTTGCTGAGATTGAATATCACTCCAGCTAATACAATATACAGGTAAATGATCGCTGATGTCTGTTATAAATATTCCTGATTCAACATTGTCTACATTATTAGTAATTATATTATCAATCAAAGAAATTGTGTCATCAGTGATTCTGGTAGGATGGTCTATCAACGGATACATATGATGCGACAATAGTAAATTGATGAAATTATCAACATGTTGCACTTTACCTACATTCAATAAATTGATATTGTAATCACCTAATAAATAAATTATTTTATTTTCCCTATTTACAACGCTAAAAACATTTGAGAATCTCTCTAAAAAATCATCAACAGACTGATCCGGAGGCCTATAAATTGACCCAACAATTATACCAGAATTCTTATTGACAATTTCCACAAATACACTTTCAATACAACTATCGGTCTGTTCTAAGTCGGGACGTCTTATATATTGCACATTATTGTTTACAAAAATCCCAACTCCTCCACCCCTTCTTGACAAGCGGCTAACGCCTTCAAATTTATAACCATCTATATTACACAAAGGGTGTATAGTGTGCTCCTGGAACCAGGTTTCCGTGACACAAAGTACTGTAGGCTTTAGTTTCACACTGTTTAAGAATTCAGTAATATTATCAAAACTATTAAGAAGACTTCTTGAATTCAAATGGATACATGAAAGTGGATTCGCAGATTTTGCTTTGTTTGTAATGTATGTATTAAACTCATCAGGTGTAAAATATTTCTTACAAGGACAAAAATCAATATTATCAAGCGATAAAAATTCATGCAAGGTGTTTAAGTCATGGTTGCATTTACTTAGGCATTCTCTCAAATTGTTACAGGTAGACATTTAACAAACAAAAAATCAACAAAAAAAAAATTGATGTTCAAGAAAACAAACAAACAATACTGAACAAAGGCTAAGTCACCTTAAAAATGTACTTAAAAATGTATTTAAAATCGTACATAAAAATGGACATAAAAATGGAATATGTAAAATAAATAAAATGCCTATATAGGTATAGGAGGAATGGATTGGTATATTTTAGTAGTCTGCTTTATAAAAAAGCTGCATACATGTAAGTTGTAGGAGTCAGACATCCCAACAAGGTGTTATACAGTATATCATGAATGTGTTTTAATGTTTTTCAGATCTCCTTCACTTGCAATAAGTTTGGTGATGCTCTTACCTCCGGTTGCGTTGATAAGAGCAATGATTCGACCGTCGGAAGACCATGCAGCTGTGACACCTGAAGTCTTACGTGTTGCAGACAGAAGTTTCTGATTCTCAACTGTCAAGTCTTCGACAATTACTATCCCTGTTCCTTTCAATTTCTTTCTATTGTAGATGACCTCTCTCCTCTTCCTGTAGGTTGTCAACTTGACAATTATGGGACGTGATCGGGCCTTCCTAGCTGATGAAGCATCAGAAACGACTAAAAGAAACGACTAAAACCCCTGAGTTTCCGGGGCCAGCTCCGCCGCCTCGAGCCCACCAGGGGCCCTAAGGCGGGCCCCTGGATGCTTATCTGACCGTAATTTATTGCCTTAAACCCCTGAACTTGCGGGGTCGGAAAAGGTATCAAAATGTGTTTATCTGTAGCCAGGGGGGCGGGGCGGTCCCCCCAAATCGGAAGAGGACGTAAGAAGCAAAAGAAGCTGACAAAGAACATCTTTGAAATTCAGACAAGGAGTAAGAGTATAGAGAACGGTACAGCGAATCGTCTTCTTTCTCTCACAATCTTATGAAACGTCAAAGCTTCCGCGCTTTGCGCGGGAGGGGGAACCTGAATTCAGAGGCGAGAACGGTAATACGAATCTTTAATGATTTAATGAAACGTAAAAGCTTCCGCGCTTCGCGCGGGATGGGGGGGAAACTAAATTCCGACGAGGATTATTTTCGAGAACGGTACAACGAATCGTCTTCTTTCTCTAATGATTTAATGAAAATTAAAAGCTTCCGCGCTTCGCGCGGGAGGGGGGAACCTGAATTCAGACGAATATTTAGAGTCAAGAACTGTACAGCCAATCGTCTTCTTTCTCTCATAATCTTATGAAACTTAAAAGCTTCCGCGCTTCGCGTGGGAGGGGGGGGGGACCTGAATTCAGACGAGGATTAAGAGTCGAGAACTGTACAGCCAATCGTCTTCTTTCTCTCATAATCTTATGAAACTTAAAAGCTTCCGCGCTTCGCATGGGAGGGGGGGGGGGACCTGAATTCAGACGAGGATTAAGAGTCGAGAACTGTACAGCCAATCGTCTTCTTTCTCTCACAATCTTATGAAGCTTAAAAGCTTCCGCGCTTCGCACGGGAGGGGGGGGGGGACCTGATTTCAGACAAGGATTAAGAGTCGAGAACTCTACAACGAATCGTCTTTTTTCTTTATTAGTTTAATGAAACGTCAAAGCTTCCGCGCTTCGCGCAGGAGGGAGAGGGGTGACTGAATTTAGACGAGGATTAAGAGTCGAGAACTTTACAACGAATCGTCTTCTTTCTCTAATAATTTAATAAGACGTAAAATTTTCCGCGCTTCGCGCAGGAAGGGGAAAAACTGAATTCATACGAAGATTAATAGTCGAGAACGGTACAACGAATCGTCTTCTTTCTTTAATAGTTTAAAGAAAAGTCAAAGCTTCCGCGCTTTGCGCAGGAGGGGGAGGGGGGCTGAATTTAGACAAAGATTTAGAGTCGAGAACTCTACAGCCAATCGTCTTCTTTCTCTCACAATCTTATGAAACTTAAAAGCTTCCGCGCTTCGCGCAGGAGGGAGAGGGGGTGACTGAATTTAGACGAGGATTAAGAGTCGAGAACTTTACAACGAATCGTCTTCTTTCTCTAATAATTTAATAAGTCGTAAAATTTTCCGCGCTTCGCGCGGGAGGGGAAAAAACTAAATTCATACGAAGATTAATAGTCGAGAACGGAACAACGAATCGTCTTCTTTCTTTAATAGTTTAATGAAACGTCAAAGCTTCCGCGCTTTGCGCAGGAGGGGGAGGGGGGCTGAATTTAGACAAAGATTTAGAGTCGAGAACTATACAGCCAATCGTCTTCTTTCTCTCACAATCTTATGAAACTTAAAAGCTTCCGCGCTTCGCACGGGAGGGGGGGGGGGACCTAAATTCAGACAAGGATTAAGAGTCGAGAACTCTACAACGAATCGTCTTCTTTCTTTAATAGTTTAATGAAACGTCAAAGCTTCCGCGCTTTGCGCAGGAGGGAGAGGGGGTGACTGAATTTAGACGAGGATTAAGAGTCGAGAACTGTACAGCCAATCGTCTTCTTTCTCTCACAATCTTATGAAACTTAAAAGCTTCCGCGCTTCGCACGGGAGGGGGGGGGGGACCTGAATTCAGACAAGGATTAAGAGTCGAGAACTCTACAACGAATCGTCTTCTTTCTTTAATAGTTTAATGAAACGTCAAAGCTTCCGCGCTTCGCGCAGGAGGGAGAGGGGGTGACTGAATTTAGACGAGGATTAAGAGTCGAGAACTTTACAACGAATCGTCTTCTTTCTCTAATAATTTAATGAAACGTCAAAGGTTCCGCGTTTCGCGTTTGCACCGACCCCCCCCCCCCCGCATTACGTCATTGTTGGTCAACATTACGTACCAATATTTGGCTCGCATAATTTGAAATTTGGGCCCCCCCCCTAAGAAATCCTGGATCCGCGCCTGGTTAAAGATACTATGTCCCTTTTGCAGCCAACATCAAATTCTGTAGAACTTTACAGGAATTATGAATATGTCATGTATGTCCTATCTGAGAAATGTAAACGTTAGCAGTGTCCTAATATTCAAAGTATGCAAGAAAACCCGTTTACTTGCTAGACGTCATTGTCAGACATTATTGAGTGACTGACTGGCTTGTTTTCTTCTTTGGTAATAACATACATAAAATGAGCTGTGAAGGGTACATGAGCATTTGTCTTCATCAATAACCCACTTCTTGTAATAGCCAAAATTAAACTGATTGAATCTTTGCGCAGCATAAATCACTGGCTCTATCGATTCGACAACCCAAAGTCGTTATTTTCCCACATTTTCAAGCCCCCCTTTTTTTTAGGGAAGTTCTTAATTAGAAGTAGCGAGCTTTCGATTTTAGGTACCCGTCGTCGGCTACTACGTGTGAAGTCATATTTATCCCCTGCGCATGCGTGAGCTTCTGGGCCCACGTTCCCTTCCAAATCACGCCACAGGAGTCGGGGGCAATTTCCGTGAATCCCCGTCGCCGTGAAAACGTCAACGTGAGTGTAGTTTCATCACCTTCTTTTATGTTTTTTTTTTATTTTTTATTATTCTGTTATTTCCTCTTATTATCTTTTGTTTCTTTTTCTATCACATTCTTTTATTTTATTCTTTGTTTTATCATTAAATCACTTTCTGTCTTTCCTTCTGTTATTCGTTGTTTCTTCCTTCTATCACCTTCTCTTATGTTATTCTTTGTTTTTATCATTCTATCTCTTTCTGGCTTTCCTGTCGTTATTCGTTGTTTCTTCCTTCTATCACCTTCTCTTATGTTATTCTTTGTTTTATCATTATATCACTTTCTGTCTTTCCTTCTGTTATTCTTTGTTTCTTCCTTCTATCACCTTCTCTTATGTTATTCTTTGTTTTTATCATTCTATCACTTTCTCTTTCTATCTTTCCTTATGTTATTCTTCGTTTCTTCCTTCTTTCACCTTCTCTTAAAATATTCTTTGTTTTCATTATTTCCTCTTCCTATCCTTTGTTTATTCTTTTATCACCTTTTCTTGTATCATTGTAACTTTCTACTTTTGTCATCCTCATGTTATTTTTCGTAACTATCAGCTTTTCGCGCACTGTGCATTTATTACCTGATTTAATTACCTGATCTCAAAAATTGATCACGTGACCGACGAAAGCACCGTCGTGAATAATCGTAAGCACTGCCTCGAAGGGAACGGACGTGAGCTGCGCGACGTCTCCACGCTCCAGTACCTCGTAGTAGCCCACGTCGGTTGCCTAAATCGAAAGCTTGCTATTATCTTTCAAATGCCGTTGGAATTTAACCTTTTCATTTTGTTTACCTGCAAAACAAAATGATGTGTTTTGTATTCAGGCATTTCAATTAAAAAAAATCAGAACGCTTGTTGCCCCCTTTCTGTGCTTGTTTTACCTTGGAACATTGTATTCTTATTCTTTTTTCATCGTCTCTACAATACTATTTGAACAATATTTGATGACAATAGACGGCAGTCTTGTACTAACTGAATTTCAACCCGGGGTTTTCCCTACTCTCTGTCTCTCTCTGTCTCTTTTGTCACTACCTTCCTTTTCCCTTGCTAACTTCTTTCTAACCACGGAGTATATTATGTGCTCGTGTTTGCCTCGATCATTTATTTATTTTTTATTTTTTTATTTTTTTATTTACCCGGGGTAACCCCATCAGTGAGTAAAACACTGTTATACTCGGAAAAGAAAGCGTCTGATGTAAGTAAATTAAACATTGATGGGAATGTAGTTGATGATCCAGAAGTTATTGTAGATAAATTCAATGAATATTTTTGTAATATTGGCCAGAATTTGTCGCGTGTCATACCAGAGTCTCAAAAAACATTTCAATCTTTTCTAGAAAACCTTAATCATAATACTTTATTTTTATTGCCAACGACTATATAAGAATTATTTGATATTGTACATTCTTTAAAGAATAAAAAAAGTTCAGGTTGTGACTTTATAACAAATGAGTTGATAAAAAATGTAATTGTTGGTATTTTACAACCCCTCGTACATAATTATATTTAATCTATCAATGACCACTGGTGTTGTACCCATGAAAATAAAAATTGCAAAGGTTGTGCCCATTTAAAAAAAAGGTGATGCCCTTATCTTGAATAATTATCGTCCTATTTCTTTGTTGAATTCCTTTTCTAAAATTCTTGAAAAGCTAATGTATACTCGGACGATAACATTTATGATGAATGCTAACATTTTGTCTAATTTTCAGTTTGGCTTCCGTGAAAAACACACTACCACTCATGCTATTCTACATTTGGTGGATAAGATATCCAGTGCCTTAGATCCACGCATGCATACAGTTGGTGTCTTCTTATACTACTCTAAAGCGCTCGATAATGTAAATCATTACATTTTAATAGATAAACTGTGCCATTATGGTGTAAGGGGAATAGCATTAGATTGGTTTAGAAGCTACTTAACATATAGGAAACAGTTTGTTACCTTAAATGGAGTAGATTCAGTTTGCAGGACGTCACTTGTGGGGTCCCACTGGGATCCCTTCTAGGTCAGCTTTTGTTTATTGTGTATATTAACGATTTCCAACTTTCCGCAAAAATGTTATCTTTCATTTTATTTGCAGATGACTCAAGTGTATTCTTCTCTCACAGAAATCCACACACTCTTTAGCAGACTGTAAACTCTGAGTTGACTAATGTGACTTTATGGATTCATGCAAACAAATTTTCTTTAAATCTTAAACAAATTAATTATATGCTCTTTAGTAATTCCCTGCGTATATTGCCTGGAAATTTAATCTCCAATGGTGTTGAGATTAAAAGAGTATCTACATTTAAATTTCTTGGCTTGCATATTGATGAACATTTAAATTGGAAGTACCATATTAGTAAACTTTGTAAATTACTGTCAAGAAATACTGGTGTAATTTATAAATTGAAATCTGTATTCCCACTGAATATTTTACGTATGTTGTACGCAACTTTAATTTTGCCATATTTGCACTATGGTGTGCTAGCTTGGGGCGACTCGCTCAAATCTCAAATGGATAAATTGCTACTGGTACAGAAAAGAGTAAGACGAATTGTTTGTAATACTCACTATCTTGCACATACAGATGTTCTTTTTTTTAAATAATAGTATTGTTTTGAAAGTTGAAGATATTTATCATCTACAACTAGGAGCTCTAATGTATGAATTGAATGCAGGTCTACTGCCAGTAGGCTTGGCTAGAATATTCAAGAAAAATAACCAAGTTCATAGTTATTCCACACGTCAGGCGCAAGCATATCACTTGCCTCTTGTTAGAACGCAATTTGCCCTTACTACTTTAGGGTCCACTGGACCTAGGTTTTGGAATTCCCTTGAGCCAAGAATAGCGCAATCGGTCAGTATTTATGTATTTAAGCGCAAACTGAAGTTACTCTTTTTGAGTCGATATCGTCTAGATTTATAGTTGTAATCAATATTTAAGAAAATTATTTGCTAGATACATGTAGGTCGGCATAATTCTACTCCCGTTTCTCACATCTATTCATCTGTCTGTCTTTTTTCGTTTTTGTCTGTGTTTCAGTCCAGTTGCTCGTACTATTTTCTTGTTCTCTTGTTTATAGCCATTGTTTTGTAGTCAGTAGATTTATATATTATACCTATTTATGTTTATATTTTCTCAATTGTTTAGTTAGTTTAGTTTGTCAGCAATTAAATGTATGCATTATTCTTATCTAACGAGTTTGTTCTTTTAGGACATACTCATGAGCTACTCATGAGGGACCTTAAATCCACAAGCCTTGCTTTCAACCAAGGTCACCTCATCTTTCTATTGTAACGCCATATTCTTTAAACTTGTTATATTCATGTCATATGTGTAAAATGTGTTATGAAAGAAAGATAAATAAAAGTTGAACTAGAACTTGAACTTGACCCTGCAATAGTACAACACAAATTACAAACATGTAAATGAATACAAAACAACAAATATTAAAATACATCAGACCTGCACGAAATATTAAACTTTGAAGAAAAGAAAAACAAATTAAACTATAATGCTCCCACAATGCCTCTGCTTGCCGGAACCAACTGGACAGCAAGGTCCGAGGCACTACCTCCAAACACTACTCTCCCTCGCCACCCCATATTGATTTTTTCGTTTTTGTTGTTGTTGTTTGTGTTCATACCAAACCATCTGCTGATTTCTAATTCTCCAATATGAAGTAGCAAAGGACTGCCTAGAAACAGCGCCCCGAATCCCACTATCCAGCCGATTCCAGAGAATGGAAGCACTATGGGAAAAGGCTTTTTACCAGCCTGTGTGCGGACAAGTGGCACCACAACACCATTGTGCACTGCATTTCTTGTCCGGTGTGAATGTATACTTTCTGAACGTACACAAAGTTCAATGAGGTAAACTGGTGCTTCCCCGCGGAGTACACTATGCACTGTTATGCATTTATGAAATTGCCACCTTTCTTCAATTGAAACCCATTTTAATTTATTATTTGCCTGTTCAATGGGAGTAGAATAATAGACTTTTAAGATCAACCGGGCCATTTTCTTGTGTTGTCTTATTAGACCGTCTTTCAAATATTGTGCACATGTGGACCATGAATTGCTACAGTAGTCAAAGTAATATAAGTGAGTTAGCCAAGACTTTAGAGCTGTCAACCGTGAGGTATTTTCGGAGTCTACCAAAGAGTGCAAGTCGGGAACCAATCTTTTTCATTGTTTCCTCAATATGTTTTTGCCAGGTTAATGTCTCATCCATCCAAACCCCAAGATATGTATAGGTGTTTGCTCTTTACAGCTCATGGTTGTCAACAGCGAGATTTATATCACCACAATTTGTAAGTTTCCTATGGGAGCCAAAAACCATATATTGAGTTTTTGATAAATTCAACCTGAGATGATTTTGTGTCAGCCATTTATTGACTATCTCAAGCTCCTTATTAAGTACAGATTCAAAGTCTTTACTATCTTTCCCACTGTAGTACAATATTGTATCCTCGGCGTACATCATAATGTGGCACTTTTCAACAATCCCTTGTAAATCATTTACCATTACCGAAAACAGAAGGGGTCCGATGATCGAGCATTGCGGAACGTCTGTTCTGACATTAGTAATGTCAGACAAGGTCCCTTTGGCAGATTTACGTTTGGTTCTTCCGGATAAATACGATTTAATCCAAATAAGTTCACTGTCTTTAACTCCATACAAAGGAAGTTTTGTTCACAATATTTCGTGATCGACAGAGTCGAAGGCTTTTTTTAGATCAAGGTACACAGCACCTGTCAGACGACCACTGTCTATTTGCTTCAACAGATAATCAGAAAAATGGGTGAGTACAGTATTTGTGGAATGGTTTTTCCTAAACCCAGATCGTTGCTTAACAAATAAGCTGTGATCACTAAAATGGGCATGAAGTTGATCATGAACCACTCTTTCGAGAACCTTCATTACAAAGGGAATATTCTATATCGGGCGATAATTATTTGGATCTTGTTTCTCACCACTTTTATGGATTGGAGTGACTTCAGAAGTCTTCCATTCATTTGGTATCTGACCTGTCTGAAGAGAAAAATTCAACATCTGAGTTAGTTGTTCTGACACAATTGGTGCAGCTTCTTTAAGTAATTTAGTGTCCAATCTATCAATACCTACTGCCTTTTTAATATCCAGCGTTTTCAGAATCTGTAGTACACGCTGTGAATCAATTCCCGCAAAAGCAAAAATATGGTTGCAAGAAACGTGGTGCAAATTACCATTATCAGAAATCTTGGGAGCACCCGATGGCATAACACAAAAATTTGCAAATGAATGATTAAGTTCGCTTGCTTTTTTGAGAGGTTCATGAACATAGTCATCATTTACTCTAAGTTTGTCAACAGAAAATTGGGCATTACTGCCGCTATGACCTTTCAAGATTTTCCACAGCTGAGTAGGGTTACGTTTATGTTCAATGATATTTGTCACATAATAATCTTTCTTTATAGCGTGTCTATAATTATTGATATGATTCCTACAAAAACGGAATTGTTGCCAATGAATTCTCAACCCACTAACTTCAGCCCTTCTTTTTAACATTTCCCTTTCGTAAGACAATCGAATACACTCGTCAGTAATCCAGGGTGTCTTCTGCCCTCTGGCTTTTATTGTTACTACGGGGGCATTTCTATCACAAAATCCCGTTTCCATGCCACTCACATCAAGTTAACATCTTGAGCTTCAAGATGCCTTCCCAATTGAGAGCTATTAAGATCTTCCAAAATGTGTTGTATGTCAAGTCTCTTAAAAGAGCGGAAAATTACAGTTTTAGGTTCAATCTTAGGTCTATGTAATTTCCTTACAAAGTACACAAGGCTATGGTCACTCAGCCCTTCAGACAGAACACGACTCTCTCGAATATTGTAAGAGGTACTAGTTAGAACAATATCAATCAGACTTGTACTTGTTCCAGTAATTCTAGTTGCATGCTGGATAACCTGTTTCAACGTATCGGTCCTACAGAGTGACAGAATTAACTTTGATTTTTCTTTACGAAGCATATCACAGTTGAAATTACCTAGAATATATAGTTCTCTGTCCAAACTTATTGCTCTATTGATGGAGTCCTCTATAAGTCATTGATATACTGCATCAGCATTGGATGGCCTATCGAATGTACTTATCAGTATTGTAGTAGAGTTTTGAGAATGAGATATAAACACAGTGACACCCCCGCCTCTGCGATTGCGATCCACCCCTTCCAATAAGTAGCCGTCAAGTTGAAGTTCTCCATCTGTAACCGTCCGATCTAACAAGGTTTCTGAAAATGTTAAGACATCGAAGGGTTTCCTCACCATTTTTTCCTTCAGATGATTATATTTATTGAGCAGACTGTGGATGTTCAGGTGAGCAACCCGAAGCCCTCTGGTTGTCACGTTGATCGAGTAAGTATTGTCCTGTGTTGCGCTGTTACTATCTGAGATGTCACCTTCTGCCAGAGGTTGATGCAAACTGCAAGGATCAGAGTTTTATGGTAGGTGTTCATGGTAAATCCTTCTTGACCGAAGTCGTCTACTGCGTCTTGTTTTCTTTCTCCGAGATATACCGAGGTCTGATAATGTCCTCCATAGTGTAGTGTTGAGTCGCTGTTGTTGTAGCTGACCTGTATTGAGTGCCAACAGGGATGTCCCGTCGTATACATAGGATGTGTATTCTGATAATAGGGACTTTTAGATTGAGTGGACGAGAACACGACGAACGCCGACTGATCATGCGTGTCAACGTACTCAACTGCCCATGTTGACTACAAATTTGAACCTGCCATCTACTGCTTGCCGGGCAGCGACTCTACCACCAGGCCAGCACTGGTCCATGGCACAGTCACGATGAACTAGAAACAAATACCCAAGCTTCTTTTTTCTCAATTACAGATCGATCAATCGATCTTATTTACTGGGTGTAAGCCACAAATATGTTAAAACTATTGAAATTTCTCCCAGGAAGCATTACATTTATTAAAAAAATATAATTGTTGTCTCATGGTAATATGTAGGGAAAATCAATCTAAGCAACGATTTATGAATGTTAGCAACAATCTTTTCGCCATTGCCGCATTTAAATACTATTAAGACAAGCAGTAACAAATTGATATTTCAGGACTCAATATAAATTCGTTTAACAGTTGATTCTATTGTTCGTAATATTCATCAAACTAGAGAAAGAAGTGAAAATTCTCATGACTCACGACCTTGTTTCACGTACTAATCTTATTTGGTCATCGTCTCTACAATCCTACTTGAACAATATTTTACGACAATAGAAGGTACTCTATAGTATTGTTTGTATGTAGCGTCACACAAGCGTGGATTCAGAAGGGGGCACAGTCGATCATAGTCCCATAATAAAACTTTCTTCATACTCAAGATTAAAATTCGTAATCGAACCCATCAAACATCGCAAAAATTCTTTAAAAATTGACCGACTAAAAAACGTAAACTTGTTCATACCGTTTTCAATTTCTCACAAATCTTAATATTAACTTCATCTTATCATGTCACACACCTCTACGAAATTCCACGCTGTAACGCACGATAGAAATAGCGTCCTCTAAAGTTATGAAAATCGCTTAATTTCAGTGGCCGTAGCTGTATCGTATCTGGCCTAACCCCTATATTTTTTTAATTGATATACTCCAAGATATCGTCGGCCTTATGCCAAAAGGGCCTTAACCCGATTTTGGGGGTTATTGAGTTATTAACATCACCTTGTAGATTTCAACATTCTCTTTAATGATGTGCTTCACTTGTTGAAATTCGATTTATTTATGAAGATAATTATGAATATCAAAAGGGCCTTAACGCGTATCTCATCTTTTTCCTTACGCCAAATAGGCCTTAACCTACACAGGCACAGCGGAGCACCCCAATTACCGTGCGATCGACTCTCGTCCAGTAAACATCATTTGCATAAAATCAACAATTGTGTACCGATCGATGCGAAAAAAGTAAACAAATTTCGAAGACAAATTCTTCATTAATGTGATGAATATCACCAATCAAAGCTACTAAATCGAGTATTTAATAAATTTGCAAGACACTCATGTGTATAAAAAGAGTTATTGATGCACCGAAAATGTGAAATTTAAGGGATAGTTTTGACGAACAAAAACGAAAAAAATAAGATACAAAATCACCGTAAAATTCACCATTTCTTTTAGAGCGAGAAAGAATTGCCTCATATGAACAGAAAGAAAATTTAATAATCTCAATCCTTCTGAAATATCTCTTTCTATAGTTGCTAGATAGGGTCGTGTCAGAGCAAAACATACCCCAATGTCCGAATCTCATCGAACAAAAATAATCCTTCGTTGTCGCAAAATTGTTTGACCAGTCCCATACATTCAAATGTGTGTCATGTCTGAACCTCGCGTGTGTGTTGGCTATACATGTCTTGCCAGCCGACTGCACACGTGCACGCTAATGGCTCAGCTGTTTCGATCTGGCCTGCACTTGGCCTAAGACGCATGCGCAGTACATCGCTGAGATCGATGACGTCATGTTCAATGAGTTCGCTGACTACAACTTTTACAAATGAAGCCCCATGAAAAAGAACGTTATAACTATAACAAAAATACAGCGGAGAAGCGAAAACTTCGCCCATGTATGGATTCAACACTCATGAATATTCATACCAAGTCTCTACTTCGTGCATTGCTGGATAGGGTCATGTCACAACAAAATATACGTCGTGTTTATCGAGGGGTGAAGCTCAAAACACATTAATATCTCGAGTTTTATTCCATGGAATTTCATATTTATTTCATTGATATCAAGTTCATAATAATTGTAGTTAGTATGGAAAGTTTCATAGCGATATTGGCAGTAATAAAGGCGCAACACAAATTTTAAGATTTGACATTCTAGCAAACACATGTTTCGATTCACGCAGATGTCCGTTGGTTATTCAAATAGAACGGACCGCTAATGATATGCAAATTGGGGTGCTCCGCTGTGCCTGTACACGGCAAATCTTATCTCAACCCGGCCCCCCACTCAGGTTCCGAAATGACCGCATGCGTGTTGCCAAAATGTCCTTTTCGTAACAAAAGAAAAAGGTCGACCCGTATTGACTTTACACACCGGACTTTTGCTGAAAAAGGGGGGGGGGGGGTGCTGAAAAAGGCTCGTATACAAAAGAAAAAGGTCGAGCCGTATTGACTTTACAGTGACACCGGACTTTTGCTGAAAAGGGGGGGGGGGGGTCGGTTGGAACACGCATATGCGTACCCTAAATAACACTGAGTGGGGGGGGGGGGGGGCGGGTATCTCAATCACAGATTATTTCGTAATTTCCATTTAATTCAATAAATATCAGTATAAACACCATTTAAAACATGATTAGTCTACAATAGACACAATGTACTTAAAATAATCACTGAAAGTATATGTCATGAATTTATATCATGACATCTGAGTGAGATTTAAATTAGGTGTGGATGCATGAAATGCGACCGACTCGTTATAATACGCAGATGTCAACGTATGGGACTGTGATGAAAATAAACAACGAAAAAGGTGTCCTAAATGTACGATCTCTAACAAATAACTTTACCGACAGCTGCATTATATTAATAAAAATATTCAGATATCCAAAATACTTTTTCTAACATTTTAATTAATCAGTTTTATCAGTTTTCGTTATCCAGTAGCCGTAGGAGGGGCTTTCTGGCAAACCAAAGGTGTTGCAAAACAAGAAAATTTCTTTATGCCAGAAGGGCGCTAACTATGCGCGCGTACGATAACGGCAGGTTAAGGCCCTTTTGGCATAACGCCGTGTAGGTTACGCCCCTTTTGGCATAATGCCGAGTAGGTTACGACCCTTCTGGCATAAATCGCTACATTCAAGCCTTATGCCAAAAAGGCCCTAACATGTTTTTTTGCACATAGCATGTAACATTCTGAATATTTTATAACACATTTAACACATTTCATGTAAAACATAATAACTTAACACATTTATCGAAATTGGCTTCAAAAACAAAAAAAAACGACCACAAACTTTTGATTATTAGAGAGGTCAAAACTTTAAACGCGATTATCTCGGAATGGCCAAAAGCAGTTAAGGCCCTTTTGGCATAAGGCCGACGATATGCTCTTTGTAGCTAAAAAAAAAATATATATATATATATATCCTATCACTGACCGACTTTGGTGATCTTTATACCTGCGCAATGAAAATTATGGATCCATACACTTATCAACCGTCAACAGGCATAATCCCTAGCAACCCACCAAGGTCATTATATTTTTCGATTACCAAAATCACTCATGCGTGACCGTCCAGGTGCCATTTTGTCTGTTCGGGTTGTGTGTAAAGCCTTTCTTTCGGCCTACCTACCCCCACTATCCTAGATGCTACAGACTTCTAACAAATTGCTCTGGATAGTCCGAGACATGCTCTTTTGTTTCGCACGTAGAAACATTGGAGTCAATTGATTCATATCGTCCTATACGGTGTTCAATAAGTTCGTTCCGCCCCCCTACAGAAAAGCATTTTATTGTGTTTAAAACTTAATTTGCACCATGCATTTCAGGTTATTTTGTTAATTTTCTCATTTCTAAACATTATTAGAGTTGTCACTTCCCAATTTATTAAAATTTGTATCTCTCCTTGGTGGTCGATCACCTGTGAAACACTCTTGGTCCACTTATCGTCCACTAATGACGCAAAGAGGTCCTTATTCATGTCTAGGATTTTCTCTGCTCGCCGGATCCCCTCTTTAAGTTGAGTTATTGTTCTGCAGTATTGAGTTTCAATATTTTTTCTTTCATAATAGACCATAGTTTCTCTATGGGGTTCATTTCTGTCAAATTTTCTGGCCAGTTCTCTTTCCTTCTCCAAGCTACTATTGGTCTTGTTGGGCGCCATCTTTAAATGTCTGAGGTTTACAGACCTTTAAATTCCTCCTTTTCAATGTTTGACCTCGTATCTCAGCCCAGCAAAAGGTGTGGTCAATTTCTGCAGGCTGGATGCATTAGTATACCTCCAGTACAAGTACATTTGGTTGGTAACAGACTGCGCTATTACTAAAGTAGTCATATGAGCAGTTGAGTTGGCAGATAGGGGCGGAACGAACTTTTTGAACACGGTGTAATATGATTGCAGTCCTAGTTTGTCAGTGCGGTCACGCTCAGTGCGAAGCCTTCACAATCATTACAATTGTGATTATGGTGGCTTTACAAAGTGTGTACACTTTGTAACAAGCATTGTATATTCAAGTTCAAGTTTATTTGTTCCACATTTTACAAAAAAATATAGACATACATATAAAATATTTAAAATAATACAATATAATTGTAGTATAAATGAGCAAATATCAATGATTCTCAATTTAAATCAACTATGTGCGTTCATTCTGCCTTACACTGCTTCTAGTTACTAGCCTGCATTTGACGTCATTTTCTAAACAATATTCTTGAACACTTTATTATATTCATTACAGAATGCAATCAATTCACGAATGAAGGTTTTGACGTAGAGGGCGTGGGTCATGGAGACCCTCCTAGTTACGATGAGAGTAATGCGATTCAAAGCTCAGCTCCACCTAAAAACCCTTACCCGCCTCCGAACTCTTCTGGGTATCCTATGCAACAGCCTTCTCACTTTCAGCAGGCTTCGCAGTTCCCTCAGCGGCATCCAGGCACCTATGCCCCCCAGCCGGTAAGAGAGAGATATAGATAGACTGAGGGGAGGCTGGGAGAGATAAGACAGAAAGGGAAAGAAAGAGGAATAGAAAAATAAAGATGAATGCACTGAGAGAAACTGGGAGAGGCTGATAAGAGAAAGAGGGAAAGAGAAGGAGAAGGAAAGAAAAATAGAGGGAGAGACAGAAAAAAAAGGATGCTATCAAGAATGAAAGGAAAGGAAAAGAGAGAGAAATACAACATGAGAAAGATAAATTGATAGGCAGAGCGGAGGCTGGGAGAGGTAAAAGAAAAAGGAAAAAGAATGAGAAGGAAAGGGAGAGAGAGAGAGAGAGAGAGAGCAAGAGGGAGACAGATGACAGAAAAGGGCAAGAAAAGTAATACCAAAAAAAAGAGATAGAAAGACTGAGGGGAGGCTGGGAAAGATAAGAGGAAAAGGAAAAGAGAAGGAAAGAGACAGAGAGAGAGAGAAAGGGAGAAATAGAAAGAAGGGAGACTGGGAGAGATGAAAGGAAAGGAAAAGATACAGAGAAGGAGAACGAAAGAGAGGGAGAGAGAGAGAGAGGGTGGAAGACAGAAAGAAGGGAAACTAGGGCAGCTGACAGGAAAGGAAAAGAGCCGGAAGTAGAAAAAGAGAGATAGAATAAACTGAGGGGAGGCTGAGAGATAAGAGAAAAGGGGGAGTAGAAGGAAAAAAAGAGAGAAGGAGGGATAGAGAGAAGGGAGACTAGGACAAATGACAGGGAAGGGAAGACACACACAGAGAGCGAGAGGGGGGAGATAGAAAGAAGGGAGGCTAGAAGAGATGAACGGAAAGGGAAATATACAGAGAAGGAGAAGGAAAAAGAGATAGAAAGACTGAGGGCAGACAGGGAGAGATAAGAGAGAAAGAGTAGGAGAGGTGAAGAGAAATAGAGAGAGACAATTGAATAGCACTTGGCGATGATTATGAAGAAAAAAATGAACCTTTTCCCATCTTTCCTTCTAAAATCATAACTTTTTAAAAATCAATCTGTAGGCCTGGCCCCATCAAAGAGTTGCGATTGATCGAGACCAATCAGTCCTCCGATTAATCGCAAGTTTGCAGTTTCCTATTTCTTATGTACATACTGTAATTGCAATTGATATCAACTCTTTGTAAGACAAGACAATATATGTGGTAGGTGCTACGGCTGACAAACATCTGACAAAGATTTTGTCTTAATTACCACACTTATGATCGTTTATAAGTTTGCATAAAAGTTGGTAGATGCAACGGTTTGACACATATTAATCACGTTAGCCGAGAAATACCTATTACGTGAACTTGCCTATGTCACTCTTGGCTTAATTAAGCAGAATTGTAGTGTTAAAAAAAAAAAAACGAAACTATAATCCTAGGCTAATGATTTACCTTATAATTGTTAATTCAAACAGGTGCCGTTCCAACAGGACATAATAGTTCATGCGAACATAGAGACAATGCCAAATGACTACTTTGCTCTAGCTCTCTTTGTCACACTCTGCTGCTGTTTGCCACTTGGGATTGTAGCTGTCATCAAATCAAAAGAGGTATGATGGACTATATAACAGGCGCGGATCTATGTGGCGATTTTTCCGGCCTGCCCCCCCCCCAGCCCCAAAACTTTGTTTTTATAAATAGGATAATAACGTAAATTTAACCTATTTTAAAACAAAAAACCAAAGCGGACCCCCCCCCCTAAAAAAAAAAAAGATAATAATAATAATTTTTCGCCGACACCAAATTTTGTTGGTAGTTTTCCTTTCCATCAACCCATTTTTTTCCTCAAAAACTGTACCCCCCTCCCAAGCAACACTTTTGTTTTAAATGTGCTATAACCCCCCCCCCCCCCCCCCCGCTTATTTACCGGCCGGTTGAGTCGGCGCTTAACTTTGTGCTCAAGATTTGGGCCCATCCCCCTCTTGTCGCCGGCTGGATCCGCCCCTGCTATATAACCAGACATAACAAACCCTGTGACCTCTGTCAATTCCTCTATCAGACATTACCCTCGGAAAACAACACGTTTACGTTTGCAGTCCACTGAAAACTATGAAGATGTAATTTTCTCATAAATTTTCGTTGCCGGGGTCAGGGGGGGGGGGGGGCGGTATTTTTAGGTAGATAACTTTTTGATTTATAAAGTATACCAATATTCATAGAAAGGCATGTAATTATATGTTGTATGTGTTCATTCGAGCCAACCTAAACAATCTAAAAACTCTTACGCGCTGATGGTATATCATCAATAACAATATCATAAGGAAGATGTGGGGCAAGCGCATTTGTTTGTTGAAAGTGTATGAAGCTCGTTGTATTATTATTAAGACATAATTTATTACTTTTAAACAAGTATGGTACTTTGGGTAATTTTACAATCAAGTGTATACATAAGGCCCCCCCCCCCAAAAAAAAAAAAATCGTTTTGTTGTCCTCGACCGCCCGCTCGTCATTTTCGGGCCGCTCGTATTTTTTGTTTTTTTGTTAATATTATTTTATTTTTTTTATTCTATTTTTGTTATTTATTTATTTATTTATTTATTTATTTATTTTTTTTTTTTGGGGGGGGGGGGGGGGAGCAATCTATATTACCAAACATACCATTTTATGCATTTGCAAGGATCAAAATGCGTCCCGTTGCCAGTTTGGTCTTTTCAGTACGCAATTAGGTATTTATTAAACTTGCCATTTTTATTTTTCTATGTCAAAATGCCGTTCATTCAAATCAGGTTCTGAGCATTCTTAAACTCATTTTAAAGCCCATCTGTACTACTACTACTACTAATAATAGGCATTTGTATAGCGCCGTCTATCAGGAGGGATTAGACCACCCTGCAAGGTCACTGGACAGGTGGTTATCTCATCAAATCAGCTCTCAGTTAATATAAGATAAAGAGGATCACGGGGGACCAATGGTCACCGATTAGGCATTGTTTGCTACATAAAGGGCGCAAGTAGCTATAAGTAGTACAATGGAGATTTAAAAGGTGTTGTATTTCAAAGCCCAAAATACTTTCTGTGTTGGTCTTGATATTCATTGTACATTAAACTAGTCTTTTACCATATTAAAGTGTTTTATAGACTTTGTTTGTTTAAATGCTTGACAATCCCAATGATTTTTTTTTTATGGAAAAAAAATTATAAAAAAAAAAAAAAAATGGGGAAAAAAAAAAAAATCACAAAAAAACACAAAAAATGAATTAAAAAAAAAAAAAAAAAAAAAAATTCGCCCGCCCGCCCCTACTCCAGAAAAGCAATCGAGGACAACCAAACATTTTTTTTTTTTTGGCCTAAGGGCATCCAAATCCTCATGAAAAAGAAAATGTTGATGTAGTATATACGATAAAAGGGATGATGCATTAGTTCTCTAATTAGTATAGAATAAGACAATAAGGGGTCCTAATATTGATCCTTGTGGGAATCCACATTCAATTGTGAGATATTCTGGTGAAAACGAGCACCGCATACTGATGCCGGAATGATGAATATTCTCTAAACCACGATAGAGCAACTCCTTTAAATCCCATAAACTTTAAGCTTTTAAAGATTTTCTTTGTAATTCAGCGTATCAAAAGCTTTTGATAAATCCCTGAAATCCCCATTACATGTTAGTACAGAGTATATTACACAACATCCTGGTAAAATCCCCAATATACCAAAGTGTAAAGTAAAGTAGTGATGTCAGGAAAGAAAATAAGAAAGAAAGAAAGCCGAGCATGTGTACATTTTCCGAGTAATCGGAGGTCAAATGAAATATTATTACTCAGGTATTGCATTAGCTAACATCAACAGTAAGTTGTGGGACTGTGAATAGGTTCACTCAGATAGACTAAGTATGCTGTTAGAGCGTATTTATTAAACAGGATAATTTTCCAGAGACAGATGTCTCCATGTGGATGTTCTCCGATGATTCCTTCGATTTGTAACTGCCTTCAGGAAAGCTTTCCCCCAAAATAATTGAAAGGATATCGTTCCGATAAAAACGTTGACAAAAAAACATTACATAGTATTTAATACAATTTGTTTGTTGTTCTTGTTGGCGCTGGGGTGGTGGACGGTGGTGGTGGTGTTGTTGGGGTTGTTGTTTAAAACGAAAAGCATGAACAAAATCGGGGTTGTCATTCAATCTCTTTGTTATAATAGGTACTGAACTTCACCAATCTTCTGCTACTTTCAGAATACATGACATGAAATGAGTGTTGTATTTTCTTGCTTTATCTAAAGGTATGGAAGCGTTCAGCAGAGGGGGACTACAGTGGCGCCGCTATCTCATCTTTGGAGGCGAAACGTTGGTCCATCGTTGGATTTACGCTTGGCTGTGTTGTAACGGGTGTTTGTGTCACCGTCGCTGCCGTGCTTGGTTCACCTAGTGGAGGATATTAGAAACATGACGAGGAAAAGAAGAAGGAGAGGGGACTATGATAAGACAGGAAGAAGGGCAGCGTAGTTAGAATCTATAGTGTAAGATAATACAAACAATGAAGAAGAACATAAAAAGGAGAGGGGACAATGATTAGACAGGAAAAAGCGCAGCGTAGTTTAGAATCTAGTGGAAGATAATAAAAACAATGAAGAAGAAAATAAAAAGGAGAGGGGACCATGATAAGACAGGAAGAAGGGCAGCGTAGTTTAGAATCTAGTGGAAGATAATCTAAAATGAAGAGGAAAAGAAAAAGGAGAGGGGACCATGATTAGACAGGAAAAGGGGCAGCAAAGTTTAGAACCCAATTGTTTGATCTAAGTCAGTTTGTATTCATGACCACAGCCCTCGATTGTATAGAGTCTCACAAGACGCTACCAAAGGACCACTTTCTTTTATTTTCATCTCTAATTTGTATCCAAACGGAAGAAAGGGCAAGAGAGAGAGAGAGAGAGACCGAAAGTGCCCTAGTTCAATTTTTACTGATACGTGGCAAAATACGATATTGAACAGTTAATTACTTGTTTTTAATCGGAAAATAATACTTTACTATAAATAAGATGAGATAACTACCTATACTCAGATCTTTGTTAATAGTATGACCGTCTTCTCGTTTACTTAAATAGCTCTGAGTATGAAGTGCTAAATGTGCCACAGAATTTCTTTTTCCATAGAATACGGACTTGTAATGGTTTTGTAATTTCCCCCAAACAATATAATTCCTTGCAAATAAATAATGCTTTTACAAAAGAAATCTTATTATCGTGGAGTGATTTATATTTTTTTCAGATAATACTTCTGAATAATTTATTCATAAGCAAATTATAAAGAGTAAGCAATATATACAAAATAAATCGTTTTATAATCTTTAACAAGGATTGAAGAAACAGAGGTATCGTTAGAAAGCATCTCATTCTGCAACAGGGTGGTAATTTTCTCACATATTTTGAGTTTGTGAAAAAATCAATGTTCATTGTAATTGTGTATACTATTATTCAATTATATGTGTTATACCTTTGGAATGGACGAATATTTGCAAAGACCTACTTAAGATCAATATTTATTGCCAAGAAAATTTTATTGCAGCATCAGAAAAGTAACTAAAATATGTAAACTAACTTATATATGTGTGTTGACAAACTCTTCAAAGCTGGGTTGGGAATGGGAAGATATTCATTCAGAATCAGTTGTTAATTGGAATAAAATTTACATAATTCCTTTTGTCGACAAGATTAAGGCATTGTCAGTTCAAAATAACTCACAATATTCATGGTGTCAAGAAGTATCTAAGGACTGTTGGTATATCCCATTCTGATTTATGTACGTTTTGTTCAGAAGACATTAAATCTATTAAACACTTATTTTGTGAACGCCCCCGAACTTTTCGATTCTTAGAAGATTTTTAACTGGAACAGTTAATCCCCGATGTAGTAGATAAATAACATACACAAATAGAGGTTTCAGTGATATTCTTTGGTAGTCTATAACGAAAGTTGTCGGTTCCCGGTTCACCTTTATACTTGTTTGTCATTATCTTAGCCATGAAGACTATACATCGATTGTCATATGTGGGAATGTAGTATAATTTATGGCGTCGATCTAAAGTTCAAAGACAACCTATACGACGTTCAAAAGTACTTACATGATGAAAAATTCTCCCTCTCAGACTTTACAATACTCCTTCGGATGTCAGTGTTGTGATATCGTCGTATATCGTCAGATAACATCAGTTTAGTTCATGGAATTCATATAAATTGCACGAAAGATCCTCAAAAATTCGCGGTAGATAGCCAAGAGAGAAAAAAACAGTTATTCTTTATATCCCCCTTTATAAGTTTCTTTGTGTCTCCCGACTTGCTAGTCTCTCCTTTTCTCTCCCTTTCAATGTCGCACGCCCAATCAACTGACAAAATAAACCCCCTCAACTTTGACAGTAGTCCAGAAATAGGCCTATTTAATTTTGATCTCCACCACACCAAAGCGATGGGACTTTCCCCTACTTACTTGCTGCCAGCCGAAGATCGCGTGATTCTTCAATTAGGACGCCTGCCGAAAAGGGAAGGTGAGCTTAATAAGCGAGTTCGTAATTAGGATTTGCGCATGGGCAGATAAAGGTCAATTGTAACCAAATTGTAAAACCATTGAGACGAATACTCGGATCGGGCATGAAAGTTATGTAATAAGTATTCATTTATGCACCAACAGTACATTTATCTGATACACAGGTGGAAGTATTTTTTTCAAGAGGCAAACAAAAGGTATTCATGAAGCACCTCCATCACTTTGGCAGTGATTATTCTAAAATGCACAGGTGGGAAGTATCCATCGTGTCTGAGGTCTGTAGATATGTTGGGGTCTTGCGGTCCAGAGCTATTTACGAACTCGCTTATTATGAGTTCGTTGATAACGCCATCTTCAGCGGCTTGAACCAAGTGTATGCAATATAAAGAACCGGCAAGATTCTGGTCAACGTCGACAGTAGACTTTGCCTTTCATTATTTATTTCTCACTCTCTCTCCCTACCCCTCTCTTTCTCTCTATCTCAATATATTTATATGTCTTTCTCTCTCCCCTCTCCTTCTCTCTCTCTCTCTCTCCCTCGTGGTATTGTATTTCTCCCTCTCCCCCTCCCTCTCCCCCTCTCCCTCTCATTTTTTTCTCACTCTCTTCCCTATCTGTTTTCCCTCTCTATCTCCTACTTTCTCTTTCTCTCTCTCCCTCATGCAGTATTTATTTCACCCTTGGGTTGCCAGTTAAAATAAGCAGGGAAATTACTTCTGAGGGGATGTGCCCCCCCCCCCCCCCCCCTCAGAAGTTGAAGATTGTTATTTTGAATTGCATAATGCATAATGGCTCGATATGGGGCATACTTTTTGCCAAATCAAAAAGAAAAACAGCTTTAAAGGTATAGACCAGTTCTGGTCATGCGATTGCAATGTGAGAGAAACGTTGTGGAATCGATTAGAAAAGGTTGATCATCTAGCATATAAGTATTGGCGTGTACTGCAAGGTTCCAGAATGATAACAAATTTGGCCCAGCCTTGGTAAAGTTACAAGCACTGTACACAGAAAGATGTATATGGGACTACCCTATCCAGTCTATACAGTGCACATAGATATAATAAATTACCAAAGATACTAATTAGTATGCGGTTTCCCGGCAAAATTTGTATCATCACGTATTAGTCAAAACATATTCATTCACATGATTGCTAATAAGAGCTTCCATTTCATTTCTTGAAATGGAGGCGTTTGTCTTTAATACCTTATTTGTCTTTACCTTTAAGTTCAATTAACAAGAACAAGCTCATATCAAATATAGCCTGGCGTACCTGAATTGCTAATTACAGTATCACGAACATGCATTACTTTTGGGTTAGGGTTTAGGGGTTAGGGTTAGGGTTAGGGTTAGGGGTTAGGGTTAGGGTTAGGGTTAGGGTTAGGGTTAGGGTTAGGGTTAGGGTTAGGGTTAGGGTTAGGGTTAGGGTTAGGGTTAGGGTTAGGGTTAGGGTTAGGGTTAGGGTTAGGGTTAGGGTTAGGGTTAGGGTTAGGGTTAGGGTTAGGGTTAGGGTTAGGGTTAGGGTTAGGGTTAGGGTTAGGGTTAGGGTTAGGGTTAGGGTTAGGGTTAGGGTTAGGGTTAGGGTTAGGGTTAGGGTTAGGGTTAGGGTTAGGGTTAGGGTTAGGGTTAGGGTTAGGGTTAGGGTTAGGGTTAGGGTTAGGGTTAGGGTTAGGGTTAGGGTTAGGGTTAGGGTTAGGGTTAGGGTTAGGGTTAGGGTTAGGGTTAGGGTTAGGGTTAGGGTTAGGGTTAGGGTTAGGGTTAGGGTTAGGGTTAGGGTTAGGGTTAGGGTTAGGGTTAGGGTTAGGGTTAGGGTTAGGGTTAGGGTTAGGGTTAGGGTTAGGGTTAGGGTTAGGGTTAGGGTTAGGGTTAGGGTTAGGGTTAGGGTTAGGGTTAGGGTTAGGGTTAGGGTTAGGGTTAGGGTTAGGGTTAGGGTTAGGGTTAGGGTTAGGGTTAGGGTTAGGGTTAGGGTTAGGGTTAGGGTTAGGGTTAGGGTTAGGGTTAGGGTTAGGGTTAGGGTTAGGGTTAGGGTTAGGGTTAGGGTTAGGGTTAGGGTTAGGGTTAGGGTTAGGGTTAGGGTTAGGGTTAGGGTTAGGGTTAGGGTTAGGGTTAGGGTTAGGGTTAGGGTTAGGGTTAGGGTTAGGGTTAGGGTTAGGGTTAGGGTTAGGGTTAGGGTTAGGGTTAGGGTTAGGGTTAGGGTTAGGGTTAGGGTTAGGGTTAGGGTTAGGGTTAGGGTTAGGGTTAGGGTTAGGGTTAGGGTTAGGGTTAGGGTTAGGGTTAGGGTTAGGGTTAGGGTTAGGGTTAGGGTTAGGGTTAGGGTTAGGGTTAGGGTTAGGGTTAGGGTTAGGGTTAGGGTTAGGGTTAGGGTTAGGGTTAGGGTTAGGGTTAGGGTTAGGGTTAGGGTTAGGGTTAGGGTTAGGGTTAGGGTTAGGGTTAGGGTTAGGGTTAGGGTTAGGGTTAGGGTTAGGGTTAGGGTTAGGGTTAGGGTTAGGGTTAGGGTTAGGGTTAGGGTTAGGGTTAGGGTTAGGGTTAGGGTTAGGGTTAGGGTTAGGGTTAGGGTTAGGGTTAGGGTTAGGGTTAGGGTTAGGGTTAGGGTTAGGGTTAGGGTTAGGGTTAGGGTTAGGGTTAGGGTTAGGGTTAGGGTTAGGGTTAGGGTTAGGGTTAGGGTTAGGGTTAGGGTTAGGGTTAGGGTTAGGGTTAGGGTTAGGGTTAGGGTTAGGGTTAGGGTTAGGGTTAGGGTTAGGGTTAGGGTTAGGGTTAGGGTTAGGGTTAGGGTTAGGGTTAGGGTTAGGGTTAGGGTTAGGGTTAGGGTTAGGGTTAGGGTTAGGGTTAGGGTTAGGGTTAGGGTTAGGGTTAGGGTTAGGGTTAGGGTTAGGGTTAGGGTTAGGGTTAGGGTTAGGGTTAGGGTTAGGGTTAGGGTTAGGGTTAGGGTTAGGGTTAGGGTTAGGGTTAGGGTTAGGGTTAGGGTTAGGGTTAGGGTTAGGGTTAGGGTTAGGGTTAGGGTTTAGGGTTAGGGTTAGGGTTAGGGTTAGGGTTAGGGTTAGGGTTAGGGTTAGGGTTAGGGTTAGGGTTAGGGTTAGGGTTAGGGTTAGGGTTAGGGTTAGGGTTAGGGTTAGGGTTAGGGTTAGGGTTAGGGTTAGGGTTAGGGTTAGGGTTAGGGTTAGGGTTAGGGTTAGGGTTAGGGTTAGGGTTAGGGTTAGGGTTAGGGTTAGGGTTAGGGTTAGGGTTAGGGTTAGGGTTAGGGTTAGGGTTAGGGTTAGGGTTAGGGTTAGGGTTAGGGTTAGGGTTAGGGTTAGGGTTAGGGTTAGGGTTAGGGTTAGGGTTAGGGTTAGGGTTAGGGTTAGGGTTAGGGTTAGGGTTAGGGTTAGGGTTAGGGTTAGGGTTAGGGTTAGGGTTAGGGTTAGGGTTAGGGTTAGGGTTAGGGTTAGGGTTAGGGTTAGGGTTAGGGTTAGGGTTAGGGTTAGGGTTAGGGTTAGGGTTAGGGTTAGGGTTAGGGTTAGGGTTAGGGTTAGGGTTAGGGTTAGGGTTAGGGTTAGGGTTAGGGTTAGGGTTAGGGTTAGGGTTAGGGTTAGGGTTAGGGTTAGGGTTAGGGTTAGGGTTAGGGTTAGGGTTAGGGTTAGGGTTAGGGTTAGGGTTAGGGTTAGGGTTAGGGTTAGGGTTAGGGTTAGGGTTAGGGT
>JAVYIG010013758.1:0-45265 GCA_035222895.1 Strongylocentrotus droebachiensis | reverse complement strand
TTTTAATGACAAACTCCCGAATTTGGCAGGGAATCGAAATGCGAGTACAGATTTAATTTTGTTCAATTTTGCCAGTTCTAAGATACCATAGAACGTCAGATTTGCAGAGATGGCGAAGAATTTGGAATCCTCCGATTTTTTATCTTCATCTTTGACTGAAAAACGTGGGAAAATGAAACGTCCCATCATGTCTGCATCAGAAAGCAAAGAAACGGAACTTTTTTCTCTTCATGAAATGTTTTGTGTGGTTTCTAGCCATTTAACACTCGATGATTTTGAGGTGCTCAAAGCTCTTTATATCGGAGGTCTGTGAATGATGATCGTGGAAGAATCAACTCTCCTTCCGACCTTTTCTTCGCAATGGAAAGATCAGGATTATGCGACTCTTCGAACTTTAAAGAGATTTTGAACTTCTTAAGACTGATAAATAGACATGATTTGATGCCATTTGTGACGAGAAGGAAGAGAAACGAGGTAATGAAAGTGACAGCCAGAAATAGGAAGATCTCTCATGAGAATCGAGTGAGAAAAAGAAGTCGATAATCAGATAATGATCAATTTGCATCACATCAGATCTGAGATGATCACCTGATGATCAGCTCAGTCAGTGAATCATGAATGATTTGGAGTTTATTATCAGAATTAAATAATGGCGGGGGCATGTTTAAAAAGGGGGTGGGGCGTTTTATCATTTTAGGGTATTAATGATAGAATATGTGTAACATACGGCACTTTAGAAACCTAGACCTATCCAAAATTTGACCCGTAACTCTGGCGTGGAAACTACCAAAAAATGAAGTAAATATTCATTAAATGTCCAAATAAAAATTGTGAGTTAAAAGTTGATATGTTTATTACCTTTTTCGTATCAATTTTTTTGTTATTTTTGGAGAATTTTTTCGGAAAAACGTTTATATTGGTATACACTTTTTCACAGGTTTCACGGCAAACAGTATGTGCCTCATCCGTCAATGCCTTCCGTCAATGCCTGACGGGAGGCAGCAACTAAGTCCGGGAACTTTTTACTTGCACCATGTAAATAGCATTGCACCATGCACCTTGCTCTCGTAAGCACACACACACTCATCAGTCTGCAAGAATCTTCAACTGTGAAGGAGGTAGACTTAACCCAAAGAAGAAGAAGAAGAAGAAGAATACAAGTGCATATCGATGGTCGGTTTGCGGGCGGGGGCGTGCCTGTGTGAAGTTATCTACCGTAACGTCTCAGATCCTCATTACGGAAGATAACTTCACACAGGCGCGCGCGCATGCCCGCCCGCAACCCACCACTTGTATTGTTATAAATAGAGCCTACATGTACATGTACTGTACATCATACTTATAATTTCATACAGATAAAATAAGAAACAAAGTTAGAAGATGACACTTGAAGATAAAGTTGAGTTCTGGTCATGCGATTGCATTTGTGAAAGAAATATTGTGGAATCGATCAGATAAGGTTGATCATCTAGCATTGGTGTGTACTGCAAGGTTCTGGAATCATCAAAATGATAAGAAATTTGGCCCATGAGTGATGATGAGTCTTGGTAAAGTTACAAGCACTAGATCTATACACAGAAAGATATGGGACTACAGTGTATATACAAACATGTGGCATAAAATGCCATATTTAGAATATTAAGGCATTTGAAGAGCCATGCTTTTTCACTTTTCAGCGAAAATTTTTAATGTGATGTTCTGCCACACTGCATACTGGTAAAAACAATTAAAACGCTCACAAATTATTTTTCGCCTCTTCCCAGAACTCGACCTTCTCTTTAAAGTTAGAATCCCTTATGCAGTCAACATCAAATTCTGTAGAACTTTGCATGAATTATGAATAGATGTCCTATCTGTGCAATTTAAACGTTTGCAGTGTCCTAGTACCGTATTCAAATTATACAAGGAAAGGAAACCCATTTACTTTCTAAACTTCACTGTCAGACACTATTGAGTGACTGACTGACTTCTTTTTTTCTTTGGTAATAACATGTACACCCTGTACATAAAATGAGCTGTAAAGGCCTAAAGGGTACATTAGCATAATTTGTCTACATCAATAACTCACTTCTTGTAATTGCGAAAATTAAACTGATTGAATCTTTGCGCAGCATAAAACATACTACCATTCAGTACAAGGGTCTGAAAATCAGACTATTTAATTAAACGACAGCGATTGTTAAATTTGATTCAACAACTAATAAACAATCTTTTTTTTTCATACAAAAAGACATTTTTAAGCCCTTTGGTTTTGAGAGAAGTTCTAAACTAGTATTTCTTTCAAATGCCGTTGGAATTTAAGCTTTTCTTTTTTTGCCTGCAAATGGGAAATACTACAGAACCTTTAACTTCTTAATTTGAAAATAAAAATTGTGAGATATTACAGATATGCAAAACAACAATGAATTTTGTTTAGCCTTGGGGTGTTGGTTAATGAATATAGCAACAAAAACACAAGCACATCTTCCTTCAGTAATGATATCATCAAACAGTATAATTTATTAAAAACTATAATGACTGTTGCTTAAGGGGCCACTCTAACCCAAATACTGGGATTATCAAGTGTATATTATTTTTCGGATAAATGTCTTTTTTCCCCCAATTAATATCATACATGTTGACGTAGTTCGCCTTTTTAAAGACATTTAATCCCTCTATCACCCTCCTCTTCACCGGAGATCGAGGCCCCTGCAGTGACATCATAAACAATACGTCTCCGAAACTTGGCTTTTTTTCTGAGCGTTCTGAGCGTTCTGACTTCTGAGTCGTCATTTTTAAAGCTAGATTCCAAAATTATTGAAGATTTCTAAGAAAAATCATTGCCTGTTCGGAATCTGCATCAATTTTTTGTCTACATGTCTTTTTTCCTTTTTATAGCCCATTTTTGTTAGAGTTGCCCTTTAATTAAGTAGTGTTATTTTGATGTTTCTTTCACTGAACATTTAACACACAATAATTAGAGTACTGCACTTGAGTAAAATTAAACATAGTCAGATAGTATGAATGAAATTTACTACCCATTTACATGTTCATGTAGATATTAACAAGTTCTAACAACTTAAGAAGTCTGAAAGGCATCGTTTAACAATGTTAAATCTGAGATGCACGGCCCTACGTGTGATCAGTGTCTGTGATATGGTGAAATATTGAAGCACTAAAAAAAATTGCGCTTCAAAATGATCAAGAAGTACCTCAAAAAAGTAAAGATCTTTGAGTGACAGGTTTTACCATACTCGTTTTCCCCAGTAGACTGTAGTGTTATGAAACCGTTTGGTAAACGGTTTTCAAAATTTGTAATTCCAATTATGAATATCTTGATAATCAGACAGGCGATCGGCTTGTAAAAAGTCATGGGGTTGCTGACTGACCTATAGGTTTATAATTATCATTGCAGCATGAGCTAAATCTAGGATTTTGTTTCAGAACCTGAGACAAAGTTACCGGATCCCTTTAACCCCAGTTCTTATTGACATTATTATTTGTGTGGATGTAGATTGTTCCCTGTAAACAGTAAGCTGGGGCCCGTTTCACAAACCTTTTTTTCAATGACAAATGACAAAAATCAGTGACAAAGCTGATGATAACCAATCAGAAGCAAGGATTTCAGTAGCTTACATGTATAACAAAAATGGTCATTTGTCACTAATGACAAGTTCTGTGAAACGTTCCCCTGTACTTATGGTAATGATTTAGTGCATACATTTACATGTACATGTATGTACAGTCAAACCTGCTTTAATGACCACCTGTCTACAAAGACCACCTTTTTTGTTACCTTGAAAATGGTTTCTCATTGAAACATTTACTAAAGGAACCTGTACTTAAAGACTACCTGTCTGTAAAGACCCCTTTTCTTGGTCTCCCTTGGGCGGTCGCTATAGACAGGTTTGACAGTATATACATGCACATGTACTGTACATGTACTGGTAATGGTATACAGAAGTTACAAAATTATGAGAAATGATTGTAAAGGTCACCTGTGATTTCCACCACATTCAAATGGAGTATAATGTAGGTCAATGTAGGTCAATGGATAAAGTTTGTAAAAGTTCTTATTGTTAGAGTACATGTACAAGTAAATAATAACATTAAAGCTAATCTAGAGCCCTGGTATGGGAATCGTATGTCGAGAGAACATGGCTATAATTCATTCTAGATTGTTCACCCAGCAGTGAATTGATTGTTTGAACTAGTAAAATAAAAATACACTCACAAAAACTTGCTGGAAAGTGAAAATCATCTTCAATAAAAAAGACAACTCTCATTTGCACATATACATGTACATGTAGTGACCAGTGTAAGCACATGGTGTTGGGCCTACTTAATACCATTTTCCTTATCTTTCCATTACTCAGCCCCTATACAGCCCTCTACCAAAGTCGTTTGGCACATTTCATTTATTTGTAATCTTGAACATTCAGTGTAAGTTTTGAATTCTGTGAGAATTTATTCTCTAAGCTTATCTTTAAAAAAAACAAGAAATATATATTGTTTCTCCTTTTCTCAACAGCCGTTGAAGATCCTGTAGATAAGTACCTTGACCAATGTACCTCTGCATCAGGACCGCCTCCTCCTCCATCATCAGACCAAGCAGCAGGACACCTGTTATCATCATCCTCCTCCTCATCATCATCGCCATCATCATCATCATCACCAGCGTTGGGGCCAGTGGGCTCATCATCATCATCGTCACACACATGTAGCTGTAACCAGACACCCCATGCAACAAACTGTCCTATGCATCATCAAGAATCAGAGGCTGACCCCAACGATTGTAATGTGCACACTAGAGCTGTTGCCACGACAACCAGATGTCGGAGAACAGTTGGGATCTCACCGGAAGCGAGAGGTTTACCCAGGGAGAGACCCAAGCACACATGTGGTATGATACCTACTCTTATTACTTCATCCCAGCTTTAAGGAAATCTTAAGTTTTATTTTGGGTATGGAACGTATGTATGGTATTCTCAAAATTATGTTTTTTTCCCCCCTCTTATGTAGTACATATCCCTGTCTTTATATTAGGTTCTGTTTAAAAAAAAGTAATATGGGCAAGAGGTCACAAAGGCTCATTACTTCATCATAGTTTAAGGGAAATTTTTAGTTTTGTTTTGGGTATGGTATTCTGAAAATTATGTTTTTCCCCCTCTTATTATAGTTAGAGATATGTTATGTCTGTGTAAATTGTTCACATGTGTTCTTTGTACAAAGCTACACACACACCTTACTTATCCTAATTTGAACATACAACTACAAGATAGTTTCAGAATACCACACCTGGAAGTATTTACAATTATCTAGAGAGTTTTTGTTTAGTGATGAAATGAATTGTGTGTAGTTATACATGTAATAGTAAAGATTTATTTAAACAAAGATGAACTTAACTCTAAGTTGGACTTAAACATTATGGAGTGCCATTAGTAGCCTTAAAATAAAATAAGCTCAAAAGCAAAAAATCAAGTATTTTATAAATTCCACATCAAGAACCTGAAATCTCCTTGATAAAAGAAAATATGAATAATTTGATTCAACATTTTATGCCTTTTAAAATGACTTTTACAAAATATTTTCATAGATGCTAACAGCTTTCCATAATTGTTAAGTCCAACTTAGAAATACGTTCAATAAGCAAGTTCGTAATTAGGATTTGCGCATGGGCAGATAAAGGTCATACGTTCCCAGATAGTAAAACCAGCGAGACGAATGCTGGCATCGTGCTCATGAAAGTTATGTAATCAGTACTCTCTTATGCACCGACAGTACATTTATCTGATACACAGGTGGAAGTATTCTTCTCAAGAGGCAAACAAAAGGTATTTGGCAGTGATTGTTCTAAAATGCACAAGTGGGACGTTTCCATCGTGTAATTTGGGGGTCATGCGTTCCTAAGCTATTTACGAACTGGCTTATTTAGGATCTTTGTGAAACACCCCCAGGACTATTAAAGATATTAGGTGCCCTTGGGGGTCATGCGTTCCTAAGCTATTTACGAACTGGCTTATTTAGGATCTTTGTGAAACACCCCCAGGACTATTAAAGATATTAGGTTACTTGTTACTTGTAGAGATAATCCCGATGGCAGCTATCATACAGCTAAACTGGGATGTCCGTGCAACGTGCTGGCATAGTGACAGTGCATGAAGTAATTCAAAACAGTGAATGATGTCTATTATTTACAATAAAACGGTGGACGTGCAAGTAAAAACCGAGACGTGGAGTCTACAGTAGCTTGGACCCAACAGGAGGAGGCAACGCTCTGATGATGGGTAGAGCAGCCTTCTGGAAGATGGTCACTGTTGGAGATATTACCGCAGCAGCTGATACATGTAGGTGGTTCCACGTCCAGATGGTGCGAGGATAGAAGGAGTACTTGAAGCTATCGATGGAAGCTGGGGGTACTGCATACTTCAGAGGGTGATCATTTCCGCCCAGATATGTAGCTGGGATAATGTGAGTGGGAAAAGGCATGTTGAGTTGATGATGGTGCATCTTGTAAAACAAAGTGGACTGTGCAAGAAGCCTGCGATTGTGAAGGGTATCCCATCCCAGTTTGTTGACAAGTGCTGTGACTGATGTTACTCTCCGGTAGTCTTGGTATACAAAACGGGCGGCAGCTCGCTGTACTTTCTCAAGACTTTGTATAGATGTCAGAGTCCGAGGGTTCCAAGCTTCACTGCCATACTCAAGTTGAGGACGAACAAGCATTGTGTAGGCTTTGGATTTGATGTTCTTGGTGCACGGTGATAGAGTTCTGCGTAGGAGGCCAAGGGTTCTATTGGCTTTCTGGGTGGTGAGTTTACATTGGGTGTTCCATTTAAGGTCATGGGTAATCGTGACACCAAGATACTTGTATTGTTTTACTCGAGGAATTGACTCATTTAGTAGGGTGTAGTCCACTGTGATGGGGTGCTTCTTGTTTGTGATTGACAATGTAGCACACTTCTTGATGTTGAATCCCATCAGCCAATTAGTAGACCAGTCTGCAAGAACATGGAGATCTTCTTGCAGTATATGAGTGTCTGAGGGAGAGTCGATACGCCGGTAGATGACACTGTCATCTGCAAATAGACGCATTGTGGACTTGATGTTGAGTTTGATGTCATTGATGTACAGCAGGAAAAGTACGGGGCCGATGACAGAACCCTGCGGTACTCCTGAAGTAACAGGCATCCATGCTGAGCGAGCACCATTGACAACGACAGCTTGATGTCTATTCGCTAGGAGTGACATAGTCCAGCGGAGAGAGTCTCCCCTGATTCCGTAGTAATGTAGTTTGGATCTAAGGTGTGGATGTGGTACGCGATCAAACGCTTTTTGGAAGTGGAGAAAGACTATATCAGTTTGGCCTCTAGATTGAAGAGAGGATGACCAATCATCGGTAGCTGTGACAAGTTGTGTTGTTGTCGAAAGATTCTGTCTGAAACCATGCTGTTCATCAATGAGTATGTTGTTAGCTGCAAGATGTTTAGAAATGTGGCTAAGCATAATATGTTCCATCACCTTACTGCAGATACACGTCAGCGATATAGGTCTGTAGTTACCTGGGCAACATTTATCTCCTGCCTTATGAATAGGGGCTACAAGTGCACGTTTCCAGTCTAAGGGCACTTCTCCGGTATTGTAACTCTGTTGAAACAGAAATGACAATGCAGGGGCTATTTCGTGTGCTAGCATCTTCAGGAGTCTTGGATGTATCTCATCTGGGCCACTGGCTTTGGATGGATTCAGTTTAAGCAGTTGCTTAACTACACCAGACCGGTGGATGTGGAGATGCCCTATGTCATTGTATAGGGAGGGCCGGTTTATGCAAACTTGATCCACGTTGCTCTTGGTAAAGGTAGAATGAAAGTAATTATTCAAACATTCAGCCTTGTCCTTGTTTGTGATATGGAGCTTGTTATCATTTCTCAAGGGTGGTATACCAAAGTTTTCAGATCGACGCTGTTTTACATATGACCAGAAAGCCTTGGGGGTTCGCATATAGGCTCTCACCTATTATGTTGCAGACGTAATTGTGATGAGCTTGGCGGACACGTTTGGTCAGTTCGTTTCGAAGCTGCCTGTAGGCCTTCCAATTGGATGCACTAGGCTGACTTCGTGCCCTCTTGAACAAACGATCCCGCTTCCTCATTTGCCTTTTGAGGGATATGGTGATCCATGGCAAGTTGCGTCTGGCTCTTGACATCTTGGATGGGATGAATTCATCCTTGCACTTGTTGATGAGTGATGTGATACAGGTCCAGTTTTCATCAACTGACTTCAGCTCTGGTGAAGATGATAGAAAATCCATTGAGAATTTTGCAACAGCCTTGCGGAGTTTCTGAAGATCAGCTTTGTGGAATTGGTAGATTTTTCTTGGCGGAATGCGGCAAGTTCTTGGATTCCCCGAGATCGAAAAAGCAACGATGTTATGGTCCGATATTCCTGGATGGACACAGACATCGGACACCAGTGTTGGATTTGATGCAAGAAGAAGATCAAGTGTATTCTCAGATACAGGGCGGGTAACTTCATTAATTAACAAACTGGAGAAGAGAGTTCTCTCGCAGGATATCAAGGAGGAGTTGGTGGATGCTAGTGCGATTGCTGTTTTTAACAATGCATTCCTTCCAATCGATATCTGGTAGGTTAAAGTCCCCGCCGATTATAATATTTGGATGATTGCGTCGGTGTCTAGACATCAATGTGGCAATTGAGTTGCGTAGTTCTTCAAGTCCTTGTTCTCGGCCAGAGGTGCCCTTGTGTCCTGGGCACTCGTTAGTGTGTTGAGCCCTTCCTGCCTGTAATACTGTTCTTAATGATGAAGTTGAGTTCTGGTCATGCGATTGCATTGTGAAAGAAATGGTGTGGAATCGAAAAGAAAAGGTTGATCATCTAGCATATAAGTATTTGTGTGTATTGCAAGGTTCTGGAATCATCTAAATGATAAGAAATTTGGCCAATTCTTGGTAAAGTTACAAACACTGTACCAGAAAGATGTATATGGGACTACACGAATACGTGGCGTAAAAATCCGTCCCGATTTTTACGATGTTAGATGACATATTCAGAATATGAAGGCATTTGAAGAGCCATGCTTTTCAGGGAACATGTTTTATCTATTAAATGTTCTTCCACACTTGCATAATAACAATGATAACAATGATAACGCTCACAAATTATTTTTCACCCCTTCCCAGAACTCAACCTTCTCTTTAATACTGTTCATATATTTCTTACCTCACAGACATTAGGCTACGGGTACGTGCTGAATACTGCTGTCATGATAGCGCCCTCGTGGGTCAACTTCACTCCAATGAACGTGATCCACTGATGCGACATTTAGAGCTGTTCTCACAAGCCAGTGCTATCCTGAAATCACGTGACCTGGGATCCATAGTGTGCGACATCAAGTTTTCAGAGTTGACGTACTTGGATGCGTTCTGGCGAGACTACATCAACGGGTCGCTTCTAGCGGCGCTCAAGGATGTCTTCATCACAGACTCGCTCCGAGCGGCCGTGGGAGACGAAGCCATCAAACTCTTAGTCAATGTTGATGAAGATGATTATCGAGCTGGGAGAAGCAAACTTCTTTTAAATCTCATAAGTTGATGACTGACTGAGCAGATTTGATGAAAAAACTTTGAACCACTAAATAATACAGATCTTTAAAGAAAAAAGTGATATTGTCACTGCATGTGCGCTGCATGCACTGCAGAGTTTTGAGCTATGGACTTCTTGTATTCAATTCTGTACATCTTTTATTTGTAAAAGAAAAATGCTGATATTCTATTTTTTTAAATTTTATTTGTTGATAGAAAACATTATCCCTGCATTGCATTTTTTAAATGAAGACCTTGAATTTAAACTACCAATCACCTGAAAAAAATAATTTCTGGTGTGTCAGAATGTATAAAATCAACCTACAAAAAACTTGGTCTGGCATTCTATAAGTGAACGGTTAAGGAGTAAGAAGAAAATAAAGCATAACATAAACCCCTGCATATGGGGCATGTACAGAACCCAAGTAGGACATGGGATTCAATGCGAGTGAGTCCTTTTTTGTGCGAATGATTTAGCTTGGGTTAAAGGGATAGTTGAGTTCTTGTTTAAGATCGCAAACGTCTTCAAAGTGCATGTTTATTGCTCTTATTCTTATTTATGACATTTCTAGTGCCCTTTTGGAACCTAAAATGGCAATGAAAATCACAAGACAAATTGGAAATTCACTCATGAGTCTGTGACGTCATGTCCTCACTATCCACTAATTGTTTTCTTTTATATTGATACCGGTAATATAAATTTCCTATTTTCCCCCTGAGAATCTTATTTCTTCACACCAGCATCCAAGTTAGATTGATAATAGTATGTTTTTGTGTGGATGCACTAATATAGAGTAATTTTTTTCAGTTAAATCATGAAATATGTGACTTTTTATAAACCATTTAGATAAAAGTCAATAATTATGAATAAACAATATTCAGAAAATAGTATCAATTCTTCAAAGATCATAAAAGATTTTGTGCTATGTCATGCACGCAATATGATACAAATCATAAAACCTGGGCAAAGCATGGGGAAATCAAGTGTTTGGGGATACAAAGAGAAATTAATGGGATTAAACTATATAAAGCAATTGATATATAGTGAGGACATGACGTCACAAACTGAAAACCAATCCTATGAATACTGAATTATCTACTCCCATAGGCTTACTACATGTATTAGCAATTGATCGTACAATTGATTTTTGCGATTGATTGCATTGATCACAATGTGAGAACAGTCATATGATCCATTGCTCAACTTTGTGTTGCGAAATCCTGGTTCCAGTATGCAAAAGGTTGAATGATTTAGGATTCTGTTTAATAGGCCATGCAAAGATTATAAAATAAATGTTTACAATTATATCTCATTATTTTCAGAATTAGGTCACTATTTGTTAAACTTATTCAAAATGCTATTTATTTGATAATGCATGTCCATGTATCATCTCGACTCAGTCATGAGTCATGACGTCCTTATTTTGAAAAAGAATGATTCTACAGTTTTCTGTTCAAAATGTATTCCACCATAAAGTAATCCATATACCTGGTCGCAAATAGTTTGTTACTACAAATTAATGCTCCATTAACAGTAGTCAAGTTCCTACTGGCCAGATTCCAACCCCGTATCCAGGCTGTACCTCGCCCTAACCTAATCCAAATTCCAAATAGGCTACTTTCATAATGTAACCAAATTCATACGTAAGTGCCTCAATACAAATTATTTCATTCACCTGTTACTAATGATTGCATTTTAATAGTCAGAATAGAAATTGCAAATACACATGTATTAGGTGTCGCTAGGTAGGGCAAGTCATATTGTTGTCCTACCTAGCTTATATATGCAATTTAACTTCTTACTATTGAGATATATTTATAATATTTGTAACGGGTGAATTAATTAATTTATATCGAGGCACTTCACAAAGGCATACCGGTATGCATAAATTTGGTTACGTATAGAGAACGGAAGTGCTAACGTCATATTCGCTCATCGTTCAATTTACAGGTTCCAAACAACTGTGCCTAGGCATGATGTTCACCGCGACATCATTCAAGCAACAGATGTTTGGCGCTGGTGTGATCACCACGCCATTGTTTAGGACTAAATTGTTTGGAACCAGCTACCTTGACAACTAGGCTAATATGACGTCAAACTTCGGTACTCTATTAGAACCCTAGCTACCGTACATCTTTGATTAAAAATAACCTGAAGCTATAGACCATTTTCAAAATGTATTTCAATTTATACATTTTTACTTATCAATAAGCTATTACATTCACCTGTATTCATCATTGTAATTCAATAATCAAAATGCAAATTGCATATTCTAGTTATTGCTAGGTTGGACAAACATTATGGCTTGCCCTACCTAGCAACAGGTAATTCTCACTATTGAAATACAATTATTCTAACAGATGAATGAAATTTTTTGTTGCTGGCAACAAAGATGTATATACATTAAATTTGATTACTTTACAGAAATGGCCTAATGTAGCCTAAGCAAATGTCAAATCAACCAGAAAAGCATCTATTAATTTGTTTTTAAGGCAATTTTAACACATTTATGTATTTGCTTGGTACGTAATGATCTGATAGTATCAGTTACGGTCAAACCTGTCCATGAAATCAACTCGAGAGAAATAGCAAAAAAATCTTCCAATTTACATGTAAATATGTGGTCTTTGTAGAAAGTTTCTCAACAGAGAGAGAGAGAGTGACATGTGACCATAACAGGTGACCACTAGGGCCAGGTTTAACTGCATATTATACTTGGTTGTTCTACATCATCATTGACAGCTATTTTCTGTCAAGGACGATACTAATAAATGTCATTTTGAAAATTTCATTTCCCTTGTATATGGATTATCCCTTGATTTATAGTGTGGTGTATGGACTAGCTTGTCACTTTATGTGAACCTCTTTTTGCTACCAAATGAATGAAATATGAGATAACATGGCTACCCGGCCCCCCCACTCCGTGATCGGAGGGATACCATGTGTGTTACCAAAATGTCCGGTAAAGGGGTAGTTTTCACGCACCAAAGTCCGGCTCGTAGTACACAAAAGCCCGTTTTACACACCGGACTTAGGGGGTGTTTTTAAAAGGAGGGAACATGCATATGCGTACCCTAAATAGCACTGAGTAGGGGGGCCGGGCATGGCTATCAGTGCTTACTGTATATCATATTTCTTACCTTCCCGCTCTCCCTCCCTCTCTCTCTCCCCCCCCCCCCCTCTCTCTCCTCTCTCTCTCTCTCTCTTTCTCTCCCTCTCTCTCTCTCTCTCCCCCTACTCTCTCTCTCTCTCCCTACTCTCTCTCTCCCCCTCTCTCCCCCTCCCCCTCTCTCTCTCCCCCTCTCTCTCCCCCTACTCTCTCTCTCCCCTCAGTCTCTCCCCCTAGCTCTCTCCCCTAATCTCTCTCCCCCCCCTCTCTCTCTCCCACCTCCTTCTCTCTCTCTCCCCTCTCCCTCCCCATATCTCTTGTTAAGTCATCTGTTTGCAGTTAAAATGAGGGGAGGGGGTTATAACCCTTTTATTATGCCCGGGATGAGCATATCATTAGTTGCATCACACCTAAATTATATCAAATTAATATTCATCTAATTTCAAATGATATATGAAAGTCAATTCACTATAGAAAGCATTTATAGGCTGATCACAAAAGCTTTCATGAAATCAACTCTAGGACAATTTCAGTACCCTTCAATATGTCTTGGCTACAGAAATCCGATTCTGATTATGTAAGATGGCATTGTAGTGCTTTGTGTTTCAGGAAGAGAGATATATTCTAGATCAAAGAAAGATCATAACAGAGGAAGAGAGAGAGAGAGAGGAGTAGAGAAGAGAGAAGGGGGGGGGGGGGGAGGGGGGAGGGAATCGGAGCGATGACCTCTGATCGCGCCCCCTCCAGATTTTACCCAGTATGCATGCTACGCCAGCTGAAATATCGTCTATATATTATAGGCCTATATTTCTCACTCCGCAGTTTTCTCTTTACTTTTTTTTGGGGGGGGGGGGGGGGCTGTCAATTTTTAAATTCTAAAAAATCTTACTTGTGGCAATCAAGATTTTGTTTGTTTTTGGGGATGAACATCTATGTCCCACTACTTGTACAGACCTGCTCGAATAAAATCTTTTGAAACCAACATGAGTGCAATTAACACCTACACACTATGAGCATGACAGACAAAGAAAGCGGACAAAATATACAGTTCCTCAGGTAGACAAAGGAACATCCCTTCACTACTATTATGTAAAAAGGTGAATATGCATGTGACACCTGTCCTACCGTTTTTACATAATAGCAGTGAAGGGATGTTCCTTTGTCTACCTGAGGAACTGTATATTTTGTCCGCTTTCTTTGTCAGTCATGTTCATAGTGACAGTAACTATCAAGATAATTCCGGTAAAGACGTATACCCAATGATTAAAAAAAAGAATGGAGAGCCGGGGCTTGGATGCATACCGGCCATACTAAACTTGATCTATAAAAAACAGGGAAGAAACATGAATTGAAGATTCATATTATAGTAGGGAGGGGGCCCACAGTCACCCCCCCCCCCCATCCTAGCGGTGCCTGCATGGTCGCCCCCCAGCTACCAGTAGCAGGTAGATAGTGATGACGAGCATCCCTGGATGCCTAGCTCGAATGAGCTCGTTTGCTAGCTGACAGCAGCCAGCTGAAAGGTCAACTCAGGTCAAGTATATGAAATATGCAAATTGGCTGGATTGCGTTGACTTGCCTGGATCCCGTCTTCGAAACATGACTTTGAACATCGTTTTTTATTGAATGAGGTAAGTGATGATTGATATTAAAGTCTGAGAGATTTTGATTATTAGTGTGTTAGTGGGAATGGTATCCCATTCTATCGCAAATATATTTTGTTTTTGAGTGGAATTTGAGAGGAAAACATGTTTGATATGGTAGAGATTTGTGGTGCTGTTGAGCGGTGGAGAAGTCGCTCGGCTGCCCGTGTGCGTAGGGGTCTAGGCTTCGTGTGTGTGCATGGGGACGTTGCAGTTTCGTGTGGGTAGCTGGCAGGCAGTGCGCGAAGCCGAGATGGCGAGAGCACAACATTTGAGAGTTGATGATCAGATGATGAGATATGAGATGAGACTGAGATAGATTCGGTAGAATGCCTTATGGAACAGAGGGCAAACCCGGACTTTAGTGCCCCAGCTGAAAATCTCAGTTTATTATGGATTTAATATCAATAATATTAATTATGCTAATATATGCAAATATAAACATACCAAAACTTGATGATTTTTAATCATTTGACGTCATAAAAAGCAATTTTAAGCCAAAAATAGCAGCGAAGTAGGGGATCTCCTCTTTGCTTGATGCGAGATACTAGCGAACTGAAATAACCGAATAAAAACTATGGTGAACTAAAAAAAGAAAAGAAAAAATCAAACCACCTCTGAAATTACCTTTGAAATGTTTATTAATTTTTTCTTCCGATATGCGCACATGATAGGGGCAGGTTGGGATGGGATGGGGGGGGGGGTGCTCAATAGTCGCCAAATTTGGGGTAAAAGGGCAACTGGCCTTGGGGGGGGGGGGCAGAATAAAGAAAAGAGCCACCCCGGAAAAAAATTAGAAAAATGATTAGACTACAAAGAAAAATAAGTAAATAATAAATTTAGCCCCCCCCCCAAGGCCAGTTGCCCTTTTACCCCAAATTTGGCGACTATTGAGCACCCCCCCCCCCCCCCCATCCCATCCCAACCTGCCCCTATCATGTGCGCATATCGGAAGAAAAAATTAATAAACATTTCAAAGGTAATTTCAGAGGTGGTTTGATTTTTTCTTTTCTTTTTTTAGTTCACCATAGTTTTTATTCGGTTATTTCAGTTCGCTAGTATCTCGCATCAAGCAAAGAGGAGATCCCCTACTTCGCTGCTATTTTTGGCTTAAAATTGCTTTTTATGACGTCAAATGATTAAAAATCATCAAGTTTTGGTATGTTTATATTTGCATATATTAGCATAATTAATATTATTGATATTAAATCCATAATAAACTGAGATTTTCAGCTGGGGCACTAAAGTCCGGGTTTGCCGAACAGAGCGGCCTGGCTTAAATTGGGAGGTGGATTTAACATATATCTGTCAATTATCATTTCTGTGTGTTTATGAAATGATCTCCCATTTTGTTTCTTTTTTCTTCTGCCTTCTAAGTTCTATTTTAAAATCTAAATCGAGACAAAATCAAGAAGACAAGACTTGATCAAGAGGGCAATTCACAAGGAGCTTTTAATTTTTAAATTTTAGATTTGAAAATGAAGAAAATAAAAAAATTGAAGAAGGCAATCGAGCAGAAAAGGAGTAAGACTTGAATTGGACACCTGACCTGGACAGGAAGACAAATAAAGAAGCAGTGTTTACTCAGACTCAGAGAGATGAAGAATTAATTAAGAAAGGAGAAAATGAAATCACAAGTAGATCTAGACTCCAATCCCAGGATCTACGTCTGCACTCTGCAGGATTTCATCTCATAATTTTCTTTGAATATTCATATTTTTATAATTTTAATGTAAAAATTCCTTTCTGCTTCTTTTCAGCATGTGCTGCTGGTCAGTATTTTTACATCAATTAATGAATAAATAAATGATTGATACTAATACTAAGTTAGAGGATTATGTTATAGTTTGATCTTAATTAAGGGTGTCTTCTTTTATCTGATTTGTTTACAGACCGTGATCATGGTTGAAGTCTACTGATCGACTGACACAAATAGCCAGATCTTATTTATAAGTAATTAGAGGCAGAAACCATGTAATGTATCCTTACAATCTTTCATTGTTCTTTCTACAGGTAAACAACAAATCACCAAAATGCCAAAGAGCAGTGACTTCAAGAGCCCTCTGAAGAAGTTGAAGGTAAAAGCGGATTTCACTTATAGTGATGTACCTAAGAGTCTGGACTCTGAACCCAATATCCTGTTTTGGGCAAAAAATGTAACATACATGTAACAACAAATTTAAAAAGTAGAAAAGTTAGCAATCGATCGCTATTTTGCTAATGATCAATCTGTACAATCAATTGACCATACAGTCGATTGCTAAGCTTTGTGTAATGGTGCCCTTGTCTGGTTTGGTACTTTTTTGTTTGCATTTTTTTTACTGGGCTTTTTACCATTCTGTTAAATTAGTACCCAGTAGGTGTACAAGTACTGTAATAAAAAAAATTGTTTGTGACAATAAAGGATGGTGAATGATTACCACAATTACTTTAAAACTTTACTGTAATGAAGTTTTCAGAAAGGAGAGGAAAGAATCAAAACACAGAAAATAAAAGCCTGCCCATAAACATTTCACTGTTAAAGGTGTCAGGATGTACACATGTATATCATTATTTTATTGATGTTATTTCTTTCATGCCCATGTACTTGATCACACTGTTTTAAAGTGGATATAAATGGAATAAAACATACAAACAAGTAAACCCCCAGAATTATCTTTTGAAAATGAATTATTAGTCCTTTTCTCATCCCTCTTAATAACGTGTTTGGATATAATAGGAGAATCTGTTAGGGAAGCACTCTTCAACCTCCTCCTCATCGACGACCATCACTAACGCCCATCTTGAATCTGATGATCTGTTTGCTGAGTCATTCACACACGATGACAATCAGCTGCGCAGGCCTATGAATGCTTTCCTTCTCTTCTGTAAACGTCACCGTCAGGTGGTGCGAACCAGGCACCCCTGGCTAGATAACAGGGCTTGTACAAAGATGCTAGCTGATATGTGGGGTGCACTGGATGGAGAGGAGAAAGAGAAGTATCTGCAGCTGGCTAGAGAGGTAAGGCATTATTCCCCTCTCCCCCTCTCTGTCCCTCCCTCTCTGCTTGCTAGAGAGATAACGCATTTTCCCCCTCTCCCCCTCTCTGTCTATCCCTCCCTGCTGGCTAGAGAGGTAAGGCATTATTCCCCCTCTCCCCTTCTCTGTCCATCCCTCCCTGCTGGCTAGAGAGGTAAGGCATTATTCCCCCCCCCCCTTCTCTGTCCCTCCCTCTCTGCTGGCTAGAGAGGTAAGGCATTATCCCCCCCCCCCCCCCCCCACTCCGGGAATTGAGGGACCTCATTTATGTTCTCAAAATCTCTGGTAAAGGGGTACTTTTCACGCAACAAAGTCTGGCTCCTAATACACAAAAAATCGGCCAGTATTCACTTTACACACCAGACTTGGGGGTGTTTTCAAAGGGAGGGAACATGCATACGCATATACCCTAAATAACACTGAGTGGGGGGGGGGGGGGGATTAATCCCCTTTTCCGCTCTCTGTCCCTCCCTATCTGCCTCTCTCTCTCTCTAAATATCGGGCTCAAATCAGTTGTAACACGTAACAGAGTCATAGACAATATACTTTCCATGGATCAGCCCTGTATTGTACCTGCTCCTTCTTTGACAATTCTAAAGTGACAAAAAGGCTTATGATCAGGCCAAAGTCAAACTAAAATCTATGCTTGCCGACAACTCCTGTCCTGTCTCCATTTTCCTCTAAACTTTGCCTGCCTCCTGTTGATCTTATAGTTTTCAAGGATATTTAACTCTTGTCTGAAATTCAAAATGTGTGGGGGATTTGGTGACAATGTAAAAAATTATGAAAAAATAGATTGAAAAATATGTCTCACCAAATTGTTTAAAGGGGTTTAGTAAAACAAAGATGGTTATCAGTTTATTCTTACCAGGGCTCGACACTAACTATTTTTTTAAGGGGGTCAGAAATAAACTTTTTAGAGTCAGTATCATGAGCTCTATGAAAAAAAAAAATGAACATTTTGGGAGTGTGGTAATACATTTTGGGCACCCAAGTATCAAGCCTTGTCGTCTTACACAAAATTCTTCAATATTGGATTCTTGTTTTGTGTTTGAATTTGACAGTGTAAGGCAGCATTCATGAAAGCTCATCCTGGTTATAGATGGAGCGGTCCTCATCGGCATGGCGGGGGGAAGGTTACCAATCCTGGCAAAATCATGACACGCCCTCATGTCACAGGCACGGAGGAGAGCAAGGCTGGTATCACTATTGGTAAACTAGCAGGTTAGTAACTATTTGTTAAACTAGCAGGTTAGTAACTATTGGTTAAACTAGCAGGTTAGTAACTATTGGTTAAACTAGCAGGTTAGTAACTATTGGTTAAACTAGCAGGTTAGTAACCATTGGTAAACTAGCAGGTTAGTAACTACTGGTAAACTAGCAGGTTAGTAACTATTGGTAAACTAGCAGGTTAGTAACTATTGGTAAACAAGTAGGTTAGTAACTTTTGGTTAAACTAGCAGGTTAGTAGCTATTAGTAAACAAGCAGGTTAGTAACTATTGGTAAACCAGCAGGTTAGTAGCTATTGGTAAACAAGCAGGTAAGTAACTTTTGGTTAAACTAGCAGGTTAGTAGCTATTAGTAAACTAGCAGGTTAGTAACTATTGGTAAACTAGCAGGTTAGTAACTATTGGTTAAACTAGCAGGTTAGTAACTATTGGTAAACAAGCAGGTTAGTAACTATTGGTAAACAAGCAGGTTAGTAGCTATTGGTAAACAAGCAGGTTAGTAGCTTTAGGTAAACAAGCAGGTTAGTAGCTATTGGTAAACAAGCAGTTTAGTAACTATTGGTAAGCTAGCAGGTTAGTAACCATTGGTATAAACTAGCAGGTTAGTAACTATTGGTAAACTAGCAGGTTAGTAACTAATGGTAAACTAGCAGGTTAGTAACTAATGGTAAACTAGCAGGTTAGTAACTATTGGTAAACAAGCAGGTTAGTAACTTTTGGTTAAACTAGCAGGTTAGTAGCTATTAGTAAACAAGCAGGTTAGTAACTATTGGTAAACTAGCAGGTTAGTAGCTATTGGTAAACAAGCAGGTTAGTAACTTTTGGTTAAACGAGCAGGTTAGTAGCTATTAGTAAACTAGCAGGTTAGTGACTATTGGTAAACTAGCAGGTTAGTAGCTATTAGTAAACTAGCAGGCTAGTAACTATTGGTAAACTAGCAGGTTAGTAGCTATTGGTAAACAAGCAGGTTAGTAACTAAGTTTTGGTTAAACTAGCAGGTTAGTAACTATTGGTTAAACTAGCAGGTTAGTAACTATTGGTAAACAAGCAGGTTAGTAATTATTGGTAAACAAGCAGGTTAGTAACTATTGGTAAACAAGCAGGTTAGTAGCTATTGGTAAACAAGCAGGTTAGTAACTATTGGTAAACTAGCAGGTTAGTAACTATTGGTAAACAAGCAGGTTAGTTACTATTGGTTAAACTAGCAGGTTAGTAGCTATTAGTAAACAAGCAGGTTAGTAACTATTGGTAAACAAGCAGGTTAGTAACTTTTGGTTAAACTAGCAGGTTAGTAGCTATTAGTAAACAAGCAGGTTAGTAACTATTGGTTAACTAGCAGGTAAGTAGCTATTGGTAAACAAGCAGGTTAGTAACTTTTGTTTAAACTAGCAGGTTAGTAGCTATTAGAAAACTAGCAGGTTAGTAACTATTGGTAAACAAGCAGGTAAGTAACTATTGGTTAAACTAGCAGGTCAGTAGCTATTGGTAAACTAGCAAGTTAGCATATATTGGTAAACTAGCAAGTTATTAGCTAATAATGGCTTTGCAGGTTAGTAACTATTGGTAGACTAGCAGGTTAGTAACTATTGGTAGACTAGCAGGTTAGTAACTATTGGTAAACTAGTAGGTTAGTAGAATAGTATTAATGACTGCTTTGAGAGAAATAGTTGTTTTTATACGCTCAAGGGAAGGTTAGAATTGTGCTATTTCCCGAGGCGTGCCGAGGGGAATAGCCCAATTGTAACCTTCCCGAGAGCGTATAAAAACAACTATTTCTCGAATATTAAAGCAGTCATTAATACTTTTATATGCCGAAAAAAAATAGACTAAAAAATAAAAAATAAAAAATAATTTTTTTTTTGTCGAAGATGAGATTCGAACTCTTGCGTACAATAGGTGATGTATCTACAAACAACGCCGTAGACCACTCGGCCATCGCGCACTGTTACCAAGCTTGGCAGTTTTTCCCAATATATACATTAAAATGGATTGGAAACGGATTCGCGTGATGGATGCTTCGCAAAAGCTCCATTAATCGGGCCATTCTTTTACTTTTGCAATGCATATTGGCACGAACTTAGATCAAGATCTATCGGCAGATGTTGTTTTTTTGTTTTTGGAAGTTTATTTTCGTCTTCATGTCAACAATGCAAGATAAAATTGTCGGTAAGATCGATCGAGATTCAATTGTATTGAAATTACCGACCAATTGTTCGCACACAGTTAAAGTTTATGAATGCAATTTCGACCAATCAGATTGCTGGATTACTTAAGTGAGGTATATAAATATGGGTTAACTAGTAGGTTAGTAGCTATTGGTAAACTATCAGTTTAGTAGCTATTGGTGCACTAGCAGGATCTAAATGTTTGGTGCACTAGCATGATTAGTCAGTTTGAAGGGTAAGAAAAAACCAGGTTGTAAATGTTTGGTGAACTAGCAGGATTAGTCAGTTTTCTTTTTAATTTGAGGAGATAATTTCACTTAAAGGTAATACAAAGTTTTGGGAAATTTTGAAAATTGGGTGGATAGTGAATCTTTACAATTTTGACATATTTGGATGCCCCTGTGGATGTATTATAAGCACTAAAAAAATTAGCCCCTAAAACACTTCTGTTTTCGAGAAAAATTTACAGGTGCTCCCGGTAAATTTTGATCAATTTCAAATAGCGCCTATGGCCGTACAATGGTAGCTGCGACCATGAAAATCTCAGAATATGTAGTTGTGATATATAATTTCCAAATGGGAATAGCTAATCGGTCGATTTTAGTCAAAAAACATTTTAGTATAGCTTAATTAATATCTTGACCTTGAGAGGGAGCTATACGATATAAGAAGTTTATTATTTACAATTTCATAATTTTAGACTCGATTTCAACAAGGACAACGATCAATGAATATTGTAGGAACGCATACGCTTCCAATATGTTAATTTGAACCAAATTCATGACCCCATACCAAAACTTTGTAATACCTTTAACGTCTGTTAGTCGAGACATCTTACAGGGTTTGGACACTGATTTATTCTACACAAGGTGATGAGAATTATGGAGTGAATATCTCGTCCTTTGACAAGACATTAATTTGTCATACCCGACCCAGGTGAGGTAAATGTGTACCTGGTAGGATTATTCCTTGTTGGAATGCACTGTGGGCTGATAACATTTATCAGACCATGTTTGTTGATGATTAGTGCCTCTTCATTTTTTGCATGCCTACATTATAATCCAAGATGGCGGCCCGCATGTTTTGCCTCTTCTCTTAGACCAATATTATTAATTTCAAAGTCATGAAGAGGCACTAGTTATCAACAACTATTATGTAAAAATGTGTAGAACAGGTGAATATGCATGTGACACCTGCTCTACACATTTTTACATAATAGCAGTGAAGGGATGTTCCTTTGTCTACCACAGCAATTGTTGAGGGTAGAATGAGGAACTGTATATTTTGTCCTCTTTCTTTGTCCGTCATGTTCATAGTGATATCATCTTTAAAACCTTTATTTCTCTTTCAGATCCATCTCAGATGGGAGGATTAAGTCTTCTATTACTAGCAGGCCAGCAAGATACTGGCAAAAAACGTCTAGCTCCCTCTCATGACCAACACAAGACAGTGCGGAGAAGTAATTCTGAGCCAGCAGCTAATGACGAAGAAGAAGAAGAAGATGATGACAGCATTAAATCAAAATTATTCCAGTTTGCAGAGGTTAGTTCGCTCTCGTGGTTTGAGTTTAAATATTTGTTTTATTTTTCAAAGTTTGAAGCATATTTCTAACTTGAAATAAGTCACTGATGGCAACTGCCACTGCTGGCACAATTGAGGGGGTCTCTCAACTCCAGTTCAACTTGTAGAATGCTTAACTCAAGATATCTTACGCTAGAGTCTATGGAAAGTGTGTGTTGAAAATATCAAGTACTTTGCAGCCTATAAACCAGTGTCAAAATTTGTTATGTATTGCTTTGTGTATTACTTCTTCTCATTTTTTTTTCTTTGGAAAGGGAGAGGGTTGGTAGGTGTATTTAGACTCATATTCTCAGGGTTGAGTTTTTCTTGGTTAGTTTTTGTTTTGTTAGTTGGATATGCTAGAGGGTATTAAACTTTTCTTTGCGATTGTCTGGGTTTTAAAGTAGGTTTGTAAGATTGCAAAGGTAAAACGCTAAACTGTGATATTTTTATTTTCTAGATGTGCTCCGATCAATCTGCCATGAAACCAGAATACAACTCTGATGCGTCTGATTCAATAAACTTCTGCAATCAGACAATCCCTGTCAAGCATACGATCCCTGTGAAGCATACAAGCATCTTCTCAAAGGACAATGCAATGGATGCCTCTACTATCAATAACAATACAATCCCTCTCAACAGTAAGATGCACGTCAGGATTACCTCTGGCAAACCAACCTCCGACAGATCAAATGGATCCGTGAATAACAGGACTGATATAAAGGCTGAAGATGAGATGACTATGCAAATGGGTTTCAGGAATGAGAAGGGGGAGGCGAAAGACGAGGAGAAGGAGAAGGAGAAAGAGAAGGAGGAGGAGAAGGACGAAGAGAAGGAGGAAGGAATGACCAAAATAAAGATGAATAACAAGAAGAGGAAAAGTGAGAAGAGCTCCAAGAAAAAGAAGAAGAAGAAGAAGAAGGTCTTAAAGAGCAACGATTCTAGTAAAGCTTTATCTCTTAGCTGGCCTGGTGCTTTGAAGGGTGTGCTCAAGACAGACAGTCATAGGATAGATGGAGAGAAGGAGAGTAGCTTGACTGATGGTGAGGAATCTAAGTCTTCAGGACAGAGGAAGTCTAGGAGGTCATGCAAGGGTCAGCTTTACCGCAAGCTTGTTGATCAGGTACTGAAGGTTTAGAGTTGAAGCTAATCTTAAAGATAAAGTTGAGTTCTGGTCATGCGATTGCATTGTGAAAAAAAAGGTGTGGAATGGATCAGAAAAAGTTGATCATGTAGCATGTAAGTATTGGTGTGTAGGCCTACTGCAAGGTTCTGGAGTCATCAATATCATAATAGATTTGGACCAGTCTTGGTAAAGTAACAAGCACTGTACACAGAAAGATGTATATGGGACTACACAAATGGTGTCGGGGCTACCAACCTTGATTTCCTTATCTTTCTATACTCATTACTCAGCCAGTATACATTTTTTACCAAAATGGTTTGGCAAATGACATTTATTTGTAATCTTGAACATTCAGTGTAAGTTTTGTTTGATTCTGTGAGAAATAATTTTCTTTTTTTTACCAGAACTCAAGTTTATCTTTAAGCTCTGGGGGGTGTTTCATAAGCTGTTTATAAAGTTACGCATGACTTTACACATGACTTGTATATGAAATGCCAGATAGGACGCCCAAAGATTTTCCTGATGCTTTAACAAAGTGTGACTATATTTCCAATAACCTCAATTAAATTATGGCAAAAAAATATACTTTGCATTAATTTTTTTGGTTATGATAAGAATGTTAATCTACATCTGCACAGTTAAACTTTAGTTGATGCAGTTAATAATGATTGAACATCCCATTTTGCTTTTCATATTTAAATCATTCATGAAGTCATGCGTAACTTTACGAACAGCTTTATGAAACGACCCCCTGGTATGGGAATTTTCACAAAGACTAAGATCAACTTTAAATATGGCAGGGCGTTCATGCCACTGTTTGCTCTCACCACAGCGGACAAAGTGTTAAAATAGAGAAACAAGATAATAAAAGTGCTATTACCGGTATTCAAATAATACACAGGTGTGAGTGCGTTATGGCAATGCGGCGCATGAGGGTATTCACTATGGTATGTTGTGCCATTGTGAATACCTGAATAGCGCTGATAACGTCATGAACGAAAACCTGTGTATTTGTGGGTCTACTATCGATTCTTAGCAAGGCGATAACACTGTAAACCTGCAACTTTCATAACATATAACGTGTGTACACAGACGATTGCGGCAGCAGTGGCCTCGTAAACAGACATGCAGTACATTCTTAAACCCATTTTATAATGCTTAATGTTGCATTTGTTTAATAATGATCATGCACAAGTTCATTTTAATTTCTTTCACAACTGAATCCTGTTCAGAGGAATATTTATTTTATTTTCATTTGCCAGGGAATGCTGGAGTCATTGCAACGGCCTGAGAGACCATTTAACTGCAAGAAAGCTTGGCGTCATAGTAACGAGGGTATGAGTGGTTTCAGTGATGCTGAGGACGAAGTATTCCAACCTGAGGATGGGAAGAAGACTAGAAGGCCAAGGAAAAGAACACACAGTGGATCTAGTCTTACATGCTCAGACTTGTAAGTATTATCTCTCACACACCAAACGAATATACATGTAGTCTATTCTTTTCAGCTCAGTAATATTCTTTTATCTAGGGATAACCTTAGTTTGCAGGCACAAACCCTGGTCAGTCGTAAAAGAAAGTCTGCACTCTAAAAATACCATAGGCCATGTACTATACACTATGAACATGACAGACAAAGAAAGTGGACAAAATATACAGTTCCTCAGGTAGACAAAGGAACATCCCTTTACTGCTATTATGTAAAAAGGTGAATATGCATGTGACACCTGTTCTACACATTTTAAAATAATAGCAGTGAAGGGATGTTCCTTTGTCTACCTGAGGAACTGTATATTTTGTCCGCTTTCTTTGTCTGTCATATTCATAGTGTGAGCTCAGTAATATTCTTTTATCTAGGGATACCTCATCAGTATAGGACAATACATTTTATCTGGCTATTTAGTCTTGATAGTTTTTTTTAAAGTTTTTTTATTTGATTTAATTCATGCAACCATAAATTCAAGATTGTTCCTCCCAGTCATTAACGAGATTATGGTTGGATCAACTATCAGTATGCCAAATAACAAATGATTGTGATGATAATGGTGATGATGGTGATAGTGATGATGGTGATGATGATGATGGTGATGGTGATGGTGATGATGATGATGATGATGATGATGATAATGGTAATGGTAATGATGATGATGGTGATAGTGATGATGGTGATGATGATGATGGTGATGATGGTGATAGTGATGATGGTGAGGATGATTTTCCCGGAATTATTCTGTTTTTTTCTCTCTCTAAATTTAATAGGGTAGTACATTATTTGTTGTTGTTGTTGTTGCTCATACCGCATGTCAACCAAATGCCCTAAAATCGCTACTTCAATAGAAAGCTTCAATAGAGATTTATGAAGAGTACAGAAAAAAAAAGAAAAAAAAGGTGAAAGGCGTTCTCAAAAAGAATGAAACGCTGATGATACCCCCAAAACAACAAAAAACTTATGTATTTGTAAATAAACTATAGGTCCTAATATGGAAATAACAGCGTGCGGAATGGACATTTCTGCATTGGAAGTGTATGCCGCGTGGTTAGTTTCCTTAAAATGTATTCCCTTTTTTCGCTTTAAATTCCTTTTTTTTTGCCATCATGATTCCCTTTTTTGGTTGCACAAGTTTGGCAGCTCTATTATGATGATTATAATGATTATAATGATTTCTATATTTTTATCTGCGTCTATTCTCATTATCATAACAGTGACTATGGTGAGATCAACGTAGAAGCCAGACTAGCCACACTGCCTCAGTATGCCCCAGAACAATTCAGAACAAAGAAGAATTCTGGCTTGAAATCTAAGAAGACATCGGACATCTACAAGAATGCTAAGTTCATCAAAGAGAGGGGTAAGGAATTAACCCACATGTTCTAAAATCTGTTAAACAGTCAAACCTACTTTAGTGAACACCGGTATAGTAAGACCACCTGTCAATAAAGACCACATTTTATTTTTGTTTCATTTAAATTCATTGTGATTTTGCAATTGATTGTTATTGTGTAGATTGTTGCTCAATTCAACATTCAACAGTCAGGGCTGACTTATGATGACTATATTGTTGGCAAAACTTGATTTATAGCTTTATAAACAAAGTGAAACCCAGTCATTATTCCAAAGTATGCCTGACAGTAAAGTCTCTGTTTTTGTTCAGTGATTTTGTTTCTAATTATGTACATTTTGGAATTTCCACAAAAAAACACAAACAAATAAATAAAAATAAATACAATTTTTCTTTTAAATGGGAAAACAAAACCGTCCAATTGAAAACGGATAGTGCCATGGACGGTCAGATACTGGATGGTTAAACGTTTAACCACAGCACTAGCTTAAAGGAATCTGCTTATGAAAAACTAGCTTCCTATAAAGACCATTTTTCTTTTCTTCCTTTAGAGGCCTCTCTATACAGGGGAGTGTTTCACAAAGACGAAGATTGACTTAAGTTGGACTTGAATTATGGCAGGCCATTCATTCCACTGGTTGCTCTCACCATTGGTCTTTCAATTATGATCTTTAGACAATATCTTTTCGTTCAATAATGAACGTCGTCTTCTAGCACAAAGCACCATGCTCTTTAAAATACACCACCAGCTAGTCAACATTTGTCTTCCTCACCTCATAACTAAAGCTACATACATCAGCAGAAGAGACCACACACTCAAGCTCTCTGTTCCTGTGGCAACAATAGACTCCTACAAGTACTCATTTTACCCCCGCACCATTCGCATCTGGAATCAACTACCAGCCACTGCAGTTACTGCCCCAACAGTTGCTGCTTTCCAGATGATCGCCCTCCCTGTCATCAGAGGGTTGGAACCTCCTGTAGGTTCCAGAATGCTGTAAACCATATATAGCAGCATGATTTTTTTTTTTTTTTTACTTGCACGTCACTGTTTTACTGTATAAAGAAATTGTACACCCTTTTGTAGTCTGCACCTTCACCTGCTGTCACAACACATCCCATCCCAGTATAGCTTGGAAAAGCTGCTTCAGGGATTACCTCATCAAGTATCAAGTATCAAAAAATATAAATTTGGTAGATTTGTGACCACGATTCATACATCCCTTGAGAAACCAATGCCAGGAATAGTTAAGAGGAAAAATTGGCATCAACGGCCTGCCATAGTTCAAGTCCAACTTAAGTCGATCTTAGTCTTTGTGAAACACAAAGGAGGTGCGATAGCTCAGTCGTAATCCGGTGACCCGGGTTCGAAACCAAGGTGATGCGCTAGTGCCCTTTGGTAAGGCATTAATCCTCATTACCAGGTCCCTCGGAGAGGACCTAGAGCCGTCAACCATCTGGTTGCTTACTTACAAGCATTTATGCTTTCTTAGCAGTCAGGTAAAGTTACCACCACCACCAACACTCCCCAGATCTCAATATATTTGGAATGTCAAGTGTGTGATGTTTGTAAATCTCACTTTTTAGAGTTATGTTTGTTTTGATTTGAAGGAAAGAGTAAAGTGATGAGGTCTTTGTCTTCCACCGAGATGACCATCAGCGGTAGCGGGAAGAGAAAGGCAAGGAAATCATCCATCATGCACCTCCTTCCAACTAAAGGTTTGTATCCTGAAAAGGTTGAGTTCTATTAGAAAGGGAAATAATTACTTAGCTTTATCATCATCATTAACATCACTATTATCATCATTTACTAAAGACATCAATTTCCCTCTTACGATCTCCTTCCAACTAAAGGTTTGTATCCTGAAAAGGTCGAGTTCTGCTACAAAGGGAAACAATTACTAGCTTCATCATTATCATAATATTATGAGGAGGCGCAATAGCTTACCGTATTTGCCGGCGATAAGGCTGCATCGCCGCATAGGCCGCACCCCAACTTTGACATTTCAAAGAGGAAAAAAAAAAAAAAAAAAAAGGAAAAAAAAAAAAACGGACAAAACAAAATAATCGTAATTTTCTTGTAAAACATTATTTTTTTTTTACAAACTGATGGCAAATTCATCAATATCCTTATAATTTACCGGAAGTTTAGCTCAAAAAGTGATCGCAGGCAGATTTGGTGTCCGATATATACCCCTACCACAATGTACGGTGTAATGCGAAACTGAATGAAATGGAAAACAAAATGGCGACTTCGGATGGATGCTTCGCGGCAGGTCCGTTAAATGGTCCCTTCCTTTACTTTTGCAATGCATTGGCACGAACTTAGATCAAGATCTATCGGCAAATGTTGGTTTAGCAATTTATTTTCGTATTCATGTCAACAATGCAAGATAAAATTGTCAGTAAGATGTGTTGAAATGTCCTGTACCATAGTGGTATAGTTATTTTACTGTTAGTAGTCCCATATGTCCAAATTCGTGCTGGTTTTGACTTGGATTTTTTTTTTGTTACTCTTTCGCCGTAAAGGCCGCACCCCGACTTTTTGATATTTTCTCTTCCAAACATACTGCGGCCTTTACGCCGGCAAATACGGTAGTCGATAGAGCAGTGGTCTCGTTATCCGGTGACCCGGGTTTGAAACCAAGTCGATTCGCTAGTGCCCTTTTACTAGCTTTATCATTATCATCATTTACTAAAAGTCATCAATGTCTCTCTTACGATCTCCTTCCAACTAAAGGTTTGTATCCTTAAAAGGTTGAGTTCTGTTAAAAAGGGAAACAATTACTAGCTTTATCATTATCATCAATTTCTCTCTTACGATCTCCTTCCAACTAAAGGTTTGTATCCTTAAAAGGTTGAGTTCTGTTAAAAAGGGAAACAATTACTAGCTTTATCATTATCATCAATTTCTCTCTTACGATCTCCTTCCAACTAAAGGTTTGTATCCTTAAAAGGTTGAGTTCTGTTAAAAAGGGAAACAATTACTAGCTTTATCATTATCATCAATTTCTCTCTTACGAGCTCCTTCCAACTAAAGGTTTGTATCCTTAAAAGGTTGAGTTCTGCTAAAAAGGGAAAAGATTACTTAGCTTTATCATTATCATTAACATCATTATGATCATTTAGTAAAGTCACCAATTTCTCTCTGACGATCTCCTTCCAACTACCGGTATTGGGGAAAATGAGTATGGTAAAACCGGTCACTCACAGATTTTACTTTTTTGAGGCACTTCTTGATCATTTTGAAGCGCAATTTTTTTATGGTCTCAATATTACACCATATCACAGACACTGATAACACGTAGGGCCGTGCATCTCAGATTTGACATTGTTAAACAATGCCTATAAGGTAAAGAAATCTGATGAACAGTATTTTAGTGCTTACCCAAACTGTACATGACCTTTAAGCAAGTATAGAATCCTTCCGTACATAACTAGTATCCCACATCATCATTAATCATCCTCAAATGAATAAAGTTTCTAAGAAGAGTTTTTTTTTTCTTTCTCGTAGATTCTCTCAGCACTACTAGTCCAATGCAGTCATCACCATCAGCTCACACAGATGACATAGTAATAGGATCTAAGGTCAAGAGGTCAAAGAGTGACCCCCAACCCTTCACCCTGTCTGACCTTGCAGAGGTCGCTTCCATGGAGCTCAAACCATGCAGGTAAAGGTCACCTTGAGGCCCGTTCAGATATGACGCCGTAAAACACCGCAATCAAGTACCATGTGTTTTTAATGTGTTTATGAATGGCAACTGTACGCAACAAAGGTCCAATGCATATTCAGTTAGCTCTGTGTTTGATATAAGATTGTGAAATGTGAAGTGAATTATACTTTCTGCTTAATGCTTTGGTCTTTGAAAACAAGCTTAGATGATATATTCTCTGGGAAGTTCACTCACAATTATATTTTTGAGGAATTATTCCTACTTTTATGGACTTTAAATTCTTATTTTTGACAAATCTGTATAAAAGCACATAATGTACACTTTATTCCAAATTTTGCCTGAGAAGATTTTAACTTTTTGCAATGAGAATCTCCTTGACAGGCAATGCAACATAATGTGTACGCATGACTCTTCCAAATTCTGCTGAAAATGGGATCTTTTAAGATCAATAAACACATTTTATCTACTAACCAAGGATAGTTAGAAGGAGGAGTCGTTTAGGTAAAACATGTTTGAAATCAAATATTGAGGGTGCTTTTTTTGGAGTACACAATACGCTATCGGAAAGATTCTTTCACAGTTTGTTTCTTTTAAAGAAGAAAGTCCAGAGTATTTTACAAAGGAGCTTCTTAAAAAACGGTACATGCAGAAACTATTTTCTAAACAGTAAATGATTCTTGTTTTGTAGTTTACCTTAGCTTATTCCCACTGTAGTTTACAATGTACTGTACATGTAGATATTTGAATGACATTTTCCAGAAATATTGTAAATAATGAACTAAAGGCTCAAAGCAATTCATTTCAACTATGCAGAGATTTATCTTGCCACCTATTATAGCAGTAAAACCACAATAGAAAGATAAATGCAATGTCGAGCTGTCTAGATAAATCAACTTATCAAGTCAAAACGAGACAAATCTTGTTTTCACTCCAGAAATTCATTGCTCGCAACTCTTTATGCTGCGTTGTGTCCCATTGAAGACCATTCAATACGTGCAAGTAATAGGAAGGAGTATGTAAATCATATGGGAGGTATTGAAAAAAATATTTTGTCACACTGAAAATTTTGTTCAATTTGTTTTTTGTTTTGCTACAGCTCTGCAAGCACAACATGTACTCCTGGTTCTCACATTGAGAGACCCAACCTCTGTCTTTCGGCAGTCACAGTCTCCTAGCTCAACGTCACAATGACAGCGTCAATGTCACAGTCTCCTAGCTCAACGTCACAATGACAGTGCAATGTCACAGTCTCGTAACTCAACGTCACAATGACAGCGTCAATGTCACAGTCTCGTAACTCAACATCACAAGGACAGCGTCAATGTCACAGTCTCGTAACTCAACGTCACAATGACAGCGTCAATGTCACAGTCTCCTAGCTCAACGTCACAATGACAGCGTCAATGTCACAGTCTCCTAGCTCAACGTCACAATGACAGCGTCAATGTCACAGTCTCCTAGCTCAACGTCACAATGACAGTGTGAATGTCACAGTCTCCTAACTCAACGTCACAATGACAGCGTCAATGACACAGTCTCCTAGCTCAACGTCACAATGACAGCGTCAATGTCACAGTCTCCTAACTCAACCTCACAATGACAGCGTGAATGTCACAGTCTCCTAACTCAACCTCACAATGACAGCGTCAATGTCACAGTCTCCTAACTAAAAGATTCTGCCCAGGTTCACGCTGTTAGATTATGAAAACAACACAGATGCGGAGATCTGGGGGGTGTTTCACAAAACTTTTCTTCAGTGACAATGACAATTGTTGTTATAAGCTACTGAAATCTTTGCTTTTGATTGGTTATCAGCAGATTTGTCACTGATATTTGTCATTTGTCATTGAAAAAAGGCTTTGTGAAACGCCCCCCATGTGCTGATGCTTTATTGTAGTTTGTGTGGTTCCCAACTTCTGTAAAGATCAGTCTTACACACTATGAACATGACGGACAAAGAAAGAGGACAAAATATACAGTTCCTCATTCTACCCTCAACAATTGCTATGGTAGAATGAGAAAAATCCTTTCACTGCTATTATGTAAAAATGTGTAGCACAGGTAAATATGCATGTGCATGTGACACCTGTTCTACACATTTTTACATAATACCAGTGAAAGTATTTTTCTTTATCTACCACAGCAATTGTTGAGGGTAGAATGAGGAACTGTATATTTTGTCCTCTTTCTTTGTCCCTCATGTTCATAGTGACAGGAAGACTAGTAGATAGCCAATCCACTATGTTATCATCTAGTTCTTTGAAACCTTCCAAACCATTGGAACCCTGATGGATGATGCATCTGGAGACAAAATGATTGATTCCTCAAAGACACTCACCTCCTCTCGTTTTTGTTGTGACAAATGAAAAACACTGGAATGGATAAATTACTGTGGAACCTCGGTATAAAGAGCTCTAATATCTTAATAATAATTATAATAATAATATTCTTTTAAAGTCCACTCCAAATTTTATTAAACCGAAAATGGAAATTCTTTTTGGCCAATTGATCGTGGGCCCGGCAGCCACTGAGTAGCGCCAGATCGACGTTGCTCTATCCCTTATTGTTGGAACGCCAAACAAGGTAGCAGCAACTCCCGTCTTTTAACGTCTTTTGGTATGACGCGGCCGGGGTTCGAACTCCCGGCTATGAGGCGGACGCTCTACTGACTGAGCCAACACACCGGTATAGAGCCAACACACCGGTATCTGTTATAACAAGGTGATTTTTTCTAGTCCCAGCTCTTTATATTCTTTTGTTTTTTTACCCTGATATAATAAGATTCCTGATATAACAAGGTAATTTCCTTGGTCCCAAGGACTTCGTTATAAGTTTCCACTGTACAATTTTGTTGTGAGTAATAAACAATGGTAAGGACATGAATGACATCATTCATTGTCAATGAAAGTGAATGCCACAGTTGAGCCTCACTCAAACATGACACTGTAAACAAAGCCTCAATTATTGCCCTCAAAACCTGGAACTTTTTACTCCTTGTATTAAAGGATTGCCAATACTCTCACAGCATTCAAGAAGTGTCTGAAAATATATCTTTTCTATTAAGTAATATACCTCTTTGTTTGTAAATAATGTAAAGGTTTATATGATACTGTTTTATTTCTTTCTTTGTTTTTGTCAGTATTTTTTTTTCATGTGCTTTGAATCTTATGGAAAAGGGGCTTTAAAAGTTGAACATTAATAAGTAACAAAAACGACAGTGGCACAGTAAAACCATTTTATGTTTTTAAATGATTGGTTTTTAAAGCAGGAATACAAAAATAAGGTAGCTATATATGCAACAAAGGCTCCAAAGCAATCTGATACACAAATGTGAGACCTGCTATGGATAGGACATGTGTTTTGTTTTGGCTGGTGTTTAGATAAGTCCCCCATCATGTTTGAGTGAATGAGGGCTATAATGTGGTTATGTATTGATGTATTTTCATAAAACCACAATCTCAATGTGTCTTTGAAATGCTAGAGCGCCGCAATGGCAGCACAGCTAAAGCCGGGGTAATAATCTCCAAGTTTGGAAGCGCTTAGTGATTCTAATAAGCGCTATATAAAAACTGAGTATTATTATTATTATTATTGTTTATCAAAGATGTAGAAACCTCATAAGTTTATCTTGCCAATTTAATAATTTTTGGAATATATTGCCATTTTATTTGTGAATTTGGAATCAGCCAGCGGTGTTATTAGTTTTTTATCTCCACAATCATTGTCGCCCGAAGAGCAATAAATTACATTGTTCAAATCTTCTTTGAGAAGTTAAATTCTTTGAATTCATCTTGAAAGATTAAAGACGTAGAGAAGTATTTATTTTATTGCCGTACTGTTAATGTGGTGATGAAGAATAGAAATTGGAAAACTGTTTTTGAGATAACTTTCTTTCCGAGAAGTGATGTAGATCCCATTCATTTTTTTTTTTTTTTCATTCATGGCGAATGAAAGAATGACAAGGGTCTACATCATTCCATATTGAAAGACTTTCCAGATCTTTTGTTCATATTTACCCTAACTATTCCTATTTACTCTGTTTTTACAAGACAATTTCCATTTTACTTGTATAGACTGTATATATTTATGAACTGAAATGACTTCTTTTCACTGCATTGCACCATTGTGGAATTAAATGTGCCATAGACTAGCAATAAGATATCGTTATATATGTAGCAGAGCTCAGTGGGGGGTGTTTCACAAAGATCCTAAGTTGGACTTATCTCTAAGTTGGACTTAACATTTATGGAAAGCCATTAGCATCTTTGAAAATATTTTGTAAAAGTTATTTTAAAAGGCATGACAAGTTGATTCAAATCATTCATATTTTCTATTATCAAGGAGATTTCATGTTCTTGATGTGGAATTCATAAAAAGTCTAAAATACTTGAATTCTCGCATATATTTCGAATATATTTTATTTTAAGGCTACGAATGGCTCTCCATAATTTCTAAGTCCAACTTAGAGTTAAGTTCAACTTAGGATCTTTGTGAAACACCCCCCTGAAGGAATATCAATATTTTTGTACATATATAATATCTCACTTGTACACAAAGAGAGAAATAGATATTTTGACATATGAAATATTTGTATTTGACAAAAATATTCAATAATAGTTTGAATATTATGACTGAATAGAATATCTGGTGGTGTTCATCTACTTCACTAGGACATTTTGATGGTAACAGCAGGATGCAAATATACTATGTAGGATATATTTGACTTTGTCAGAAAAAAAAGAATATCAAATCCATAAGCCCAAATTCACAAAGGAGGTTTTTCGACAAACCTAAGTTTATGTGCGTCATATGACCAAGGTTTGTAAAAACGTGTCAAAACGCGTTTGTCGACAAACCGCCTTTGTGAATTCGGGCCAAAATGTTGATTAGAATGAAATAGCCATTGGTTAATACCATAATATTCCGCTTTTATGTAGCGCTTAATACATCAACAACGCCTCTTATAGTGCTTTACAGATATATTTTGACCCCTGTCATTGGATTCAGGCTTGCCCGCACGCAATGTATGCACATTCTCCACCCCCTGGGGAGCATTCCAGCCAGGTGTCATGTTACAGACGCTCACAGTGCTGAGCAAACTACATTATCTTTCAGTGGCAAATGTAGATTAACGTCTTGCCAAAGGACGTTAGTGTTGGGCTTGAATTTGAACCCTGTACCTTGTGATCTGCAGTCTGGTGACTTATCCACTAGACCACAACACCTCAAAGCATTAAATATGTTGTCTTCATTGCTGCCATATTGTTTAGGTTTAAATCATTATTTTATGCAGGATTGGAATGTCAGTTCAATTATTCATTTCAAAGCTCCTAAGGGTGGTATTCTCGAAAGCGGACTAACTTTAGTCCATGGTTAATCCACCGACTAAGTATGGAATGTCAAGTGTCCATATGAATATGTTTTAAAATTTATTTTGAACTGTCACTAATTAAAATAAAATGTGATAACATAATTAATAAACAACAATATAACTATGATATAATTATGTTATTGTAATTTAGGGGCATATCAAATTATTCAAAAATATATTCATATGGACACTTGGCATTCTATACTTAGTCGGTGGATTGAACCATGGACTAAAGTTAGTCCGCTTTCGAGAATACCACCCTAAGTGTTGATAATGATCAACACAGTAAAAAGATAATTCAGTATTTATCTATAAAGAAAATGATTACCCTGTGTGTTATGATCTCATTTATCATAAATACTTCTTAGTTTGCAAGCATGATACTCTTATCACTGGCTGGTAAATGCCATTCTCTTTTGAAGCTTAAAAGACATTTAGTTATGGAAGCCAATTTTCTGGGACAGTTGTAATCACATGGTGTTCTAAATTCATATTATAAAGTAATTTGGACTTGTTTGAAATGTTCGTTATGTAATCAACATCGTCAAGTATGTCCACTGAGTTTCGTTGTTTCAATGATCTTAGAAGATAATGGAAGTAGTTGTAGAAGTGATACAAGATATGTGTCCTTATATAAAGCCTTCTGCATACTATATGCCCCATATTTGAACAAATTTGGATAGGAAACTTGTATCTGTGTTTAGAGTTTTAAGTTTAAACAATTTGAAATCTGATGATTAGGGTTCTGATGATTGGTGTAAAGCTAAGTTAAGGGGATAGTTGAGTTCTGTTTTCAGACCGCAAATGCCTTCAGAGTGCATGGTTATTGCCCTTATTCTTATCTATGACATTTCTAGTGCCCTTTTAGAACCTAAAATTGCTATGAAGCTAATTTTAGACCCCAAAATGTGTGAAATTTAGCCAATACGATCATACCAATTCAGCTCCACTTTCAAAAAGACACGGTGACCGTTAATGAATTATTTAATTAAAAATAACACTACATGGACCGGCTGGTTGTGCGTAATAGCAACACAAAAGCCAACATTTGCATTGGCTAAATTACGGCGTAAAAGGCGTTGTTTCGTTTTTTTTCAACAGTTTTTTTCAAATTTGTCAACATATCTAATATTTGTGTACGTGGTACACAAGTATTATAAATCGTTATATTTCAGCCGTCTCTGAACCGATTTTGATCAAACAAAGATAATTTTGTCATTAAAATATTATGTTCTTTCAAATTTGACATTCAGTTTTTCATTATCTCACAAAAAAATTATTTTGAGTAGCCCCCTCTGCAACAGAACTCGACTATCCCTTTAAATGAACCTTAAGCTTCAAATCGGGGACAGTCATGCATGATGACCTCACAATTTGACAACATTTGCCTTGGTCTTTTTGTCACCAAAGAATGGCAAAGAAAGAGGGTTAGGCCTAGAGTTGCGATTAGGAATAGGATCAGGGTTGCGATTAGGATTAGGATTAGATCAGGGTTGAGATTAGGATTAGGATCAGGGTTGCGATTAGGATTAGTTTAGGTATAGGAATACTAGGGATGGTTTTAGAGTTGGGTATTGAATGTAGTGTAGGTTTGAAGTTTGGAATTTGGTTAGTATCAATATGAAATTTAACCCATTGCCTAGGTGAACCGGGTGGTCCCTGTATTAAGCCTATGTGAATAACAGAGTTCAGTACTCAGTGGGTTAAAGGTAAAGTTGAGTTCTGGTCATGCGATTGCATTGTGAAAGAAACGTTGTGGAATCGATCAGAAAAGGTTGATCATCTAGCATCTAGCATCTGCAAGGTTCTGGAATCATCAAAATGATAAGAAATTTGGCCCATTCTTCGTAAAGTTACAAGCACTGTACACAGAAAGATGTATATGTGACTACCCTATATCCCTCACAGACCATGAGAGAAACAAATTTACCAAATATATGAATTAGTAGGCGGTTTCCCGGCAAATTTTTTATTATCATGTATTAGTCAAAACATATTCTTTCACATGATTGGTAATGAGAGCTTCCATTTCATTTTTTGAAATTGGGGCGTTTCCAATACTGGTCTTTACCTTTAATACAGGTCAATGGAGTGTGTTCTGTAGAGCCATACATTAGCTTGCCTGTGTATGTTCTGATTGGAAGCAGATTAACCGTTTTCTGTGAAAGCAACTAGTCTTGATTTTAATTCTAAGTACATGTAGGAACATCGATGTTGGGTATAATGCTATAGCTAGTATATCCATGATATAGTATAGTATTAATGACTGCTTTGAGAGAAATAGTTGTTTTTATAAGCTCAAGGGAAGGTTAGAATGGTGCTATTTCCCGAGGCGTGCCGAGGGGAATAGCCCAATTCTTACCTTCCCGAGAGCGTATAAAAACAACTATTTCTCGAATATTAAAGCAGTCATTAATACTTTTATATGCCGAAAAAAAATAGACTAAAAAATAAGAAATAAAAAATACTTTTTTTTTTTTTGACGAAGATGAGATTCAAACTCTTGCGTACAAAAGATGATGGATCTAAAGACAGCGCCTCAGACCTCTCGGCCATCGCGCGATGTTAACATGCTTGGCAGTTTTGTACGATATATACATTAAAATGGATTGAAACCGGCTTCGCGTGTGATGAAAGCTCCATATACGGACTCTTCTTTTACTTTTGCAATGCATATTGGCACGAACTTAGATCAAGATCTATCGGCAGATGTTGTTTTTTGGTTTTTGGAAGTTTATTTTCGTCTTCATGTCAACAATGCAAGATAAAATTGTCGGTAAGATCGATCGAGATTCAATTGTATTGAAATTACCGACCAATTATTCGCACACATACGGTATCCTCGATCGCTCAAACCATTTTTTAACATGTAAACCTATGGGGTAACCATGGAGACTGAACTATTTTTTTAATAACCATGGTTATTAAAAATATTAAATGTTTTATGCATGGTTACCGGGAATTTTACAGGAACAGTTGAAGTTTATGAATGCAATTTCGACCAATCAGATGGCTGGATTACTTAAGTGAGGTATATAATCTCTCTTAGCTTGCTCCTGTTTCAAATCTTAGTGGAATTGCTCCATATTAACCCTCCCATGTAATGCTTTTAATGGGAGTCGGGCCAACTCGGACTTCGGGCGAACTCGGCCTCCCTAAAAAATGGTCAGTTTAGGGTTAGGTTTAGGGTTAGGTTTAGGGTTAGGGTTAAGGTAAAATGACCAAAAAATGAGTTTTTTTTCAGCGAGGCCGAGTTCGCCCGAAGTCTGAGTTAGCCCGGATTTTGTTAATGCTATTTAGTAGAATTTATGATATGAGGTTGCTTTTGTATGATTATTTTTCAACCCAGCTCTTTGTGCCTTGTGCCAAATTTGTAAAGAAAGAAAGAAAGGAAAATGTAAACATATAAGTGCACATATATGTACTCACAATTTGTTCAACTCATTTAGCAAAGAGTTTTGATGACTGAAATATTTATTTTATTTATTTATGCAGGTCAGTATTTAATCTCTGTCACTTTTATTTTGGCAGTAAATTGCCAAGATTTGAACAGTATTCTTTGCTTGCCCTGTAATGCTATGTGCTGCATTCTCTTTGTCTTCATTCTTTCATACATCTCATTCTTTTAATGTATATTTCAGAGTACATATTAAAGCTAGTCTTGAGCTCTGGTATGGGAGTCGTATGTCGAGAAACCTTGGCTATAATTAATTCTTGATTGTTTATCCTGCAGTAGATTGATTGTTTGAACCAGTTTAATAGAAACAAACACACAAATTTGCTGCAAATCATGTTCTTTAAAAACCACAACTCTCATTTGCACATAGTTACCTGTGTTATATATAAGCACATGGTTTCAGGCCCTAATTACCTTGGTTTCCTTATCTTTCTATGCTCATTACTCGCCCCTATACATTTTCTGCCAAAAATGTTCGGCACATGTCATTTATTTGTAATCTTGAACATTCAGTGTCAGATTTGTTGGATTCCGTGAGAATTTATTTTCTATCATTACCAGAACTCAAGATTATCTTTAGCATAGAGGGAGGTGTTATGAGCCAGGACTATATAACACTGAGTTCCTATAGGACATCTATTCAGATGGTCATATCTCACCCAATACTTAACATGTTCAATTGGTTTTTGACTTTCGGACATCATTTTTTATGCTCTTGTGGAAAATGAAGAAAAAGAAATTCTAAAAATATATTTGTATGATGTCACAGCTTCGGTACTCATTTTTTTTTTTACTCAAGGGGGGCGTGGTTGAGGGAAAATAGAGATGGATGAGGCTCCCGGCCGCTATCAAGATGATAATACAGTTCATGTATTGAAGCAAGAAGGGCATTACATCATATACTTTAACACAGAGTTAATGCCATTCTGGCCCCAAACAGACAATATCTGTATGTGTCTCGATCATCCCAATATATGAACATTGTCTCAACGAGGCATGACATCTCAATGGAATAATCATTAATGGATAGAATTAAACAAGTGTAATAAAATTAGGAGGATGATGATCTGTCAATTGGGACATATTTTGAAATTGTAATATCTCATTAATTTCTGAATGTTGTACAACAAACCCACAAAATTAGGAGGATGATGATCTGTCAATTGGGACACTATTTTGAAGTTGTAATATCTCATTAATTTCTGAATGTTGTACAACAAACCCACAAAATTAGGAGGATGATGATCTGTCAATTGGGACATATTTTGAAATTGTAATATCTCATTAATTGCTGAATGTTGTACAACAAACCCACAAAATTAGGAGGATGATGATCTGTCAATTGGGACATATTTTGAAATTGTAATATCTCATTAATTGCTGAATGTTGTACAACAAACCCACAAAATTAGGAGGATGATGATCTGTCAATTGGGACATATTTTGAAATTGTAATATCTCATTAATTTCTGAATGTTGTACAACAAACCCACAAAATTAGGAGGATGATGATCCGTCAATTGGGACATATTTTGAAATTGTAATATCTCATTAATTTCTGAATGTTGTACAACAAACCCACAAAATTAGGAGGATGATGATCTGTCAATTGGGACATATTTTGAAATTGTAATATCTCATTAATTTCTGAATGTTGTACAACAAACCCACAAAATTAGGAGGATGATGATCTGTCAATTGGGACATATTTTGAAATTGTAATATCTCATTAATTGCTGAATGTTGTATAACGAACCCACAAAATTAGGAGGATGATGATCTGTCAATTGGGACTTATTTTGAAATTGTAATATCTCATTAATTTCTGAATGTTGTACAACAAACCCACAAAATTAGGAGGATGATGATCTGTCAATTGGGACATATTTTGAAATTGTAATATCTCATTAATTGCTGAATGTTGTACAACAAACCCACTGTTGATGATCTTCTGGTCATTGGATCAGTTTAGACGGAGAGCTTGCTTTTTATGTTCATATTAATCTGGATTTCATTGTTACATTTTTGATTTTGTGATACTATATGGATATAATGCACATGGTGTAAAAGGCTTGTATAATTCAGATTTATACAGATATAATTCTGTTTCAGAGAATGTTAATAAAGATTATTGATACAACATTTTATTTAGCGCATGTTGCATTGAATTCAGTGTGTTATAATTACCGGTAGTCTGTTAGAAGATGATATGTTGGGTTGGTTGTGTAGTACAGCAAGGGAAAGTAGATCCTAATGACTTTATTTTATGTTTTTGTTTTGCTTTTATTCGATCCCCTTAAATTTATTCAATTGTTTTGTAAGGAAATTGAGATGCTGTATAAAAAAGATACGAGCATGGCTTAAAAATAATTTACGCACCTTGGAGGTTCTTGCATTAATTTTCTACATGGGCCTTACTGGAATCATTTTTGTCCTTTTCTTTTACTGGGGGGGGGGGGGGGGGGTAAGGCTCAAGCCCCCAAACTCCCCTAAATTAAGATCAACTCCTACTGAAGTGATGGTGGATTGAAATCATTAATAATGCACAATTGATCCTGATTAAAATCTATAGCGCTAGGGTAAGCCAAATTTAGCTTGTTTGTATAGGGTTAACTTGATCCAGGGAGCTCCACGGGCGCCCCCCCCCCCCTCACTCCGGGAATTGAGGAACCTCATTCATATTCCCAAAATCTCTGGTAAAGGGGTACTTTTCACGCAACAATTATGTCCGGCTGGTAATACACACAAAAACTCGGCCTGTATAGGCCTATTGACTAATTTACACACTGGACTTAGGGAGGGGGGGTGTTTTCAAATTAGGGAGGGGACATGGATATACGCGTTCCCTAAATAACACTGAAGGGGGGGGGGGGGGGGGTATACCAGTATATTAATTTTTTCAAAGATTCTATATTGCAGATAATGAATGATGATGATTGATTATATATCGTTTAACAATGTTAAATCCGAGTTGCATGGCCCTATTGTTATTGTCTTGATATGGTGTAATATTGAAGCCCTAAATTAAAGAATTGCGCTTCAAAATGATCATGAATTTAAGTCCCTCAAAAAAGTATATAAGAATCTTTGAGTGACCGCGTTGTTACCATACTCGTTTGCCCCAATAGACTGTAGTGTTATGAAAACCGTCAGGAAAACGCAAATTTGACTTTGATTTCCAATCATAAATATCTTGATAATCAGATCGGCTTGTAAAAGTCAACTCGTGGGGTTCGTGACTATGACTGACCTATAAAGGTTTATAGTTATCATTGCAGCATGAGCTAAATCCAGGATGTTGTACCAGAATCTGAAACAAAGTTACCCAATTCAAATATACATTATTGATCTAAATATCTTTCAGATTTGATTTCCTTACGTTCTTCTAGTTCTTTAAGACCTCTTTGATTATCATCAACCTTGCAGTTAACCCTTGGACCTCGTTCTGTTACAAAATATGGCGATCGAGCTTTTTCAGTAAATGCCCCTATCCTTTGGAATAAATTACCAGCGCATATATTCATAATACTCTTAACCAGTTTAAGTCCTTACTGAAAACGCACCTTTTTAATTCATAAATGTTATTATGCAGATGTGTGTCGGTCAAAAGAGGTGCATACCATCTTATTCTTTGTTTGTTTGATATTTTGTTTGATCTTATGTTTGACCTTATGTTTGATCTCATTTTTATTTTTGTTATTATATATGCATGATTTGTTGAATAAAGAACATATTTATTTATATGTTTTGTGTTTATACAAGTTTTAGTGGGTAATTTTTTAAGTCAGACAATGGTGCGCTTAGAAACACCTGTATTAAGCGCCTAATAAATGTTATGTATTATTATTATCTCCTTTATCAAAATATAAATATATCACTGATGTAATTGTCAGGAATCCAAATTAAAGCTCTGTGATATCACTGGCGTGAAGTTGGTTGGATATTCGATATTCACATTCATATTGTGAAGTTGGATGAATATTCATATTCATATTCAGATTGTGAAGTTGGATGGATATTCGACATTCATATTCAAAAATTCAATATTTGTTATTCAAATAGTCTGACGGCTTTAGCCATGTTAGTGGGGCGATCAGCTAGCACAAAAGGTCAAGTAACATCCGGGCAACCCAGAACTACGTCACTTACCCTGGCCCATGGGGATTAAGGGTGTGCAATTCAAGACTATTCACGGGCAAGCATTTCAAGAATTTATGAAATATACTCCATGGGTATAGAGGGCTATAGAAAATGCCTCACGGGTTTAGCGGGGTAGGCAACTAGCCCAAAAGGTCAAGTAGTATCCGGGCAACCCAAATATACTTCGCTTGCCCTGGCCCATGAAGGTTAAGGATGTCTAAATCAATATTATAAACGGGCAAGCAATTCCAATATTTTTAAAATATACTCCATGAGTATATAGAGGGTTATAGAAAATGCCTCACAGCTTTAGCGGGGCGGGCAGCTAGCCCAAAAGGTCGGGTAATATCCAGGCAACCCAGAAATACCCCACTTGCCCTGGCACATGGGGTTAAGGATGACCAAATCAATATGATAAACGGGTAAGCAATTCCTTTTTTTTAAAAATTATACTCCATGAGTATATAGGGCTATAAAAAAAATGCCTCACGGCTTTTGCGGGGTAGGCAGCTATCCCGAAGGGTCAAGTTATATTCGGGCAACCTATAAATACTTCGCTTGCCCTGGCCCATGGGTTTTAAGGATGCCCAAATCAATATTATAAACGGGCAAGCAATTCCAATATTTTTGAAATATACTCTATGAGTATAGAGGGCTAAAGAAAATGCCTCACGGCTTTAGCGGGGCAGGCAGCTAGCCCAAAGGGTGAAGTAATATTCGGGCAACCCAGAAATAACTCACTTGCCGTGGCCCATGGGGTTTAAAGATGCCCACATCAATATTATATACGGGCAAGTATTTGAAGAATGTTTGAAATGTACTCCAAGAGTAGAAAGCTATCAGAAAATGAATCACGGCTTTAGCTAGGCAGGCAGCTAGCTCACAAGATCAAGTACATTCCGGGCAACCGAGAAAGGTATACCAGGTGTACTGGGGCATGTGCTGCTGACCCTAACATACATTTCAAACGTGGTTTATTTTTAAGTTGGTACAAAATGATGTACAATTTTTTCTGAAATGACATGATCTTTCGTTTTTTTCCTTGACTTTTGCCCATTATACCAGAGACGGCACTTCCGGTGGGGGGGGGGGGGGGGGGGGGGGGAGGGGGAGTGATTGGATGGGGGAGGCACTTTGCCCCCATTTTTTCAGTTACCTCCCAAATTGTCCCTCTATACAAAGGACAAGCGGCCATTTTCTTCTTTCAATAACTGTTTTTTTCCTTTTTAATAAGAGCACTTTTTCCATTGTTTTAAAAAAAATACACTTGCTCTTAAATGCCACTTTCCACCTCTGAAAAGTGCCCCTTTTATTTTGACACGTGCCCCTTTTCCTTTCTAATTTGTACCATATTTCCTTTGTATAAGTGCCCTTTTCTTTTTGATATAACCCCCTCCCCCTCTTTAAAATGACCCTTTTAACATCTTTATATTTCCCTTTTCCTTCGACAAATTCCCCATTTCCATTCTCACAAGTACATTAAAAAATAATCTCTTTTGAGTGTCCCTTTTTAATTGCAAGAAATGCCATTTTCACCTCAGATAACTGACCTTTTTAATTTGACACGAGCACTCTCTTTTCTAATAATTGTCCCTTTCCTCTTTATAAATTAACCACTTTTCCTGTCTCTATAACATGCACCCTTAATTAATCAAGGCAACTTAGAGCCCCTTTTTCTTTAACTTTCGCTCTAGAGCTCTCGCGCTACGTTCGTTCGCATTTATAGATATTATAAAATAATTTATCAGTCTTTCTTCATTATATTTTGATTAATACTCATCAGGATTTGTTGATAGTCTTCTTTATAAGATGTATTTTTCGGGCTGGGACCTCACAATTTCACTAATCTTTAAATGTTTGATCGCTCGCATGGCTTGCTCGATAAATAATATTCAGACCATCACACACAACTGCAAAGTATGTTGCTTTAGCAATATCTTGTGCCACGTAAAGAAATAAACATATATTGATGTCATCCCTTGTAGTGTAATCACAATAAAGACGATGTAGGGGTCACCAATGTGTGAAAATGATGTATGTTTGTTTTATCTTTGTTGGTGCCCCTTTTTCTCATAAAGTGCCATTTCTTGTTGGTGCCCCCCTTACTGTGAAAGATGCTACGCCGCCCCTGCATTGTGCTACTTGGTGGTGATGAGGATTTTGTTCTGACCCCAAACAAGTTTTTGCTCATTACGCCACTGCAGATGACCAATGTCAACATGTCTAATCAATTAATATTTTACCAACTCATTCATGCATACTCCCTCCATTTGGTCTTATATTCATTATGGCTTGCGGCAAAAATTGAGATTATCAACTAATTAGAAGTGATGTACATTTTCAATAATCAAC
>JAVYIG010013757.1:0-45267 GCA_035222895.1 Strongylocentrotus droebachiensis | reverse complement strand
CAACATTTTCAAACACGTTTCAGGCAAATTTGCATGATGATAAACGCAAGCCTGTTTTCAAATGTCTTTAGATATGGGTATATTGAAACGCCAAAAAAGGTGTGTTTTGAATGTGAGAATGAGCCAGCTTATGTTTCTGAGAGATTCAGAATATTAGAAGAAAGGGTGATGCAGTTGCCCGAGAGGCCGGGGTAGTATTCAGGGGTAGTACATATACACATAGTTGTCCCAGAGAGATTACTGTTTACCTATAACTAGCTATACAGTTGCAATTAATATTTTTTCCTAGAATCGAAAGTAATGTGCTAATTTGGCACTTCACAATGGAAGGTCAATGTACTTTTATCCATACTGACCACAACAAGGTTGTGTAGTGGTAATTTTTATTAAAAATCCATGGTTCTAACAAAAGGAAAGGAAAGTCGGTATGATTCTCATCCTGTCTGATGGTTTGGTGCTTTTTGTGAAAAAGCAAGCAATAAAATATATTGAAAGTTAGCTCATTAAAAGCTTGGAGGATGAATCATGTCAAGCTCACTGATAGGCCTACATGTATAAAACAGTGTCTGATATCATTAATGAGAAAGGAGACAGAAGTCTGTTTAAGTAGACTACCGCTTAAGATGATGGCATCATTAAAAACCTGGTCCTAATGATGAGGGCAGTGTATTGATTTGATCGTTGAAGATGATAACGTCTCTTCAGAGCTAGAAGGGCATTAGCTCTGTGCTATAGTATATGAGTTAACACCCTCCTGGTTCTGAACAGATGATAAGTGAACATACCTTAGTGATAGAGAATCTTGGTATGATTAAAGACAGGAGACAGAGATTAAACACCAAGGTCTTCAAGACAGAATCTGCTCTGAGCAGAGCTGGGCTAACAAAGAAGATATTGAAGAGCTATGTCCTTGACAAGTCATGAAAGTTTCATGTAGTGGACTTTCCTGGTTTCGCAGTCTGCCATTCCATTGCCATCCCCCTTCACTGTGGTACATGAACCTTTCATGAATGACAGCTATATTTGCATCAAGAATCCTATGCAAATTGAGGACAGTAAACAATAATAATTTCATACAAGATTTATATGCATGCGGGTGAATATTATGATGAGAATGGTGCTATAAAGTAGACGATTCCCTTTCAAAAAGGTTTTGCCATCTTTATTTTTTGTTTATTTCAGTTTCTTATAATGGTATCTGTTCATGTAAACACCCCTTCCAATTCCATGATATGGTCTGGCTATGTGCATGGTGTTTCTTTTTTCTATCCTAAAATGTCAAAGGGTTGATAGCTCGCATGAGAAGAGAGGTTTATTCCACAATACAAGCCTTATAAATGGGGGTGCAATCGAGAGCAATCATGTCACAAATCCAGCTGGACTAATTTCCCTTTTACCACTGTGCTGTGACCATGCAATCCATCCTGTTTGCTCCTGTAGCAGGGCTAGCCTTGATAGCAGGCTGATAAAGTTTGACCTGAATATGTACAACATTTTCACACTAAGAGAAAACTGGTACCAGTATAAAGAAATTTATGTACATGAATGTACATAAATAAACACACACACAAGAACACTTGATATAATATGAATGTGCATTAGAAAGCACTTCTTACTTTAAAGGTATAGACCAGTTTTGGAAACGCCCCCCTCTCAAAAACTTATATGGAAGCTCTCATACCAATCTGAACAAAATGTAAGTTTTTTTATTTCCAAATGGAGCCGAGGTCTATCAATCCAATTTCTCCTCTCTCTCTCTTTCTCTCTCTTTCTCTTTTTCTCTCTCTCTCTCTCTCTCTCTCTCTCTCTCTTTCTCTCTTTCTCTCTTTCTCTCTCCTCCTCCTCCTCCTCCTCTCTCTCTCTCTCCTCTCTCTCTCTCTCTCTCTCTCTCTCATTCTCTCTCTCTCTCTCTCTTCATCTCTCTCTGTCTGCTACATCCATCTCTTAATTCTTCCATCTGTATCTCCTTTACTCTCAATCACTCCCACTCCATTCAAACCCAAACCAAAGCAAAGCAGTCCCACATGGCTGTGCCTGGCAAAGCAATAGGGTCATTCACACACACAACAGTTTGTGACATACAGAAACCTCTCTCTCCTCCTCCTCTCTCTCTCCTCATCTCTCTCCTCCTCCTCTCTCTCTCTCTCTCTCTCTATCTCTTTCTCTCTCCACTCCTCTTCCTCTCTCAGTCTGCTATATCCATCTCTTAATTCTTCCATCTGTATCTCCTTTACGCTCAATCACTCCCACTCCATTCAGAACCAAACCAAAGCAGTCCCACATGGCCCTGCCTGGCAAAGCAATAGGGTCTTTCACACACGGCCGTTTTTAGACATACCTAATCTGATATTTATTTAATTTTAAATCGCAATCAGAATTTCAATTTTTTTTCCTTGTTTGAACAAAAAAAATAAAAACTAGAGGGATAAAGGATCAATATACCGGTAAACTTGACCACTAACAATAACAGAGTATTTATTATGACCAAAGACTAAAGACAGAAGAGAAGAAAAGTAAGAAAATGAAAACACAAAAAGGGAAAATAATACAGTAATACCATAATCTTTCACATGTATGAACTTTTGTGAATTTCATGAATGGTGTATATTACAGTCATAAAGTTCCATCTCATGAAATAATTAAACCACACCTGACACAATACTGAATCTGTTTAACTCAAGCAAATGTTTATCTTCTGCAGAACAGAAAATTACCATCTTTGTTTACATCTTTGTGACTAGTCACAATTTCTTGATGTGGTATTTACATTACAACGATGGGCAATGGGAGTATAGGACCTAAATATTCCATGAGTGAAAGGGAGGAAAAACCATGAGACTTGTACACCAGCCCAAATCTATATTCTACGGGGTAAAAGGATCCTTATGCAGAATCTAATCCCACTCTGACAATGTCATTCAACACAGTACCTGCATAGTCACTGGCAGCTAGCTCTAAAGATCTACCTGAAACGCATTAATCCTGATGTAGTCTGGCATAAGGGGGAAGACAGCTAAAAAGAGAACTGGATTATATTGGGGTGATTAGGGATACATCTGGCCACCATATAGCCATTAGGTGAAAGAGAAAGTTGGCTTCTGGTCTAAGAGGTGGATAGTCGTCGCAAGCAAATCTATAATTTTTATTTCATATGTGTTCGACCAACATCAAGCCTCAAGGCAATCTGGGTTTTACATGATATTAAAAATTCAGTTCAAAATTTTGCTAAGATGCAGCCATCCAGCATCCATCCATCTACTTGTATAGAATTGTTGTTATCACATGAAATAGCTTTTCTATCAAAACATTTGTATTGTTCAGGTGGCGTAAAACAGTATGGATTTGTATAATATAAAGTAAATTTATTTTTTAAATAGTTTAAGTTTCACTCTTGATGTTACTCCAATCAAAAATATAATGGTGGATTCTCATCATTCGCTGGATCCCATTTGGGTAATAAACTGGAAAGTATGTCTTTAAAGGTAATACAAAGTTTTGGTAAGGGGTCATGAATTTGGTTCAAATGAATATATTGGAAGCATGTGCTATCCTACAATATTTATTGATCGTTGTCGCAGTTGAAATCAAGTCTAAAGTTATGAAATTGTAAATAATAAACTCTTTACGTTGTATAGTTCCTTCTCAAGGTCAAGATATTAATTAAGCTATAAAACAATGTTTCTTGACTAAAATCAACCAATTAGCTATTCCCGTTTGGAAATTATATATCAAAACTACATATTCTGAAATTCTCATGGCCGCAGCTACTACCATTGTACGGCCGTAGGTGCCATTTGAAATTCATCAAAATTTACTGGGAGCACCTGTACATTTTTATATTCAATTTTTCTCGAAAGCAGTAGTGTTTTAGGGGCTAAATTTTCTAGTAATACCTCCACAGGGGCATCTAGATATATCAAAGTTGTAAAGAATCACTATCCACCCAATTTTCAAAATTTCCCAAAACTTTGTATTACCTTTAACACCCATAATGGAGAATGAGTTTATCATATCAAATATTCAATCACAAAATGGATGACTGAATCATACCTGTACACCACATTGATAATTAATACAGCTTACATGTATTCACCATGCATGACCCAACTATCATTCCTATTAATTCAATAAATTAGTCTCGATTATTAATTGTCTTCTGAGAGCACAAGCGATGCAGTCTCGCTGTCATCAGTCTGGTACCGTTCGTTAATTTGATTGGGTTTTCATACCATCTATAATTAGCCATGATACCAATTGTTCTGATTCAATTGGGTCAATGGAAATAAGTGTACAACTCAAATTAAAGGTACAAATCAAGTACTGGTATGTTTGTTTAAAAATATAGCTTGTTTTAATCTGTTTTCAATGATCAAATGGTCTTTTTGAAGTGCATTTATAATTATAGTGAAGAACTTCATATACTTTGAGGGTCATAATGTAAAAATCACAAATAAGAAATTAAAGAAAAAAAGGTTTGCAGAGTGAAAAAGGTATGCATTTGACTGGATTAGGGCCATTTTCAATTAAACACTTTTTAAAACACGTGTACATTATCACTATTTTTGAGAGAAAATGTTAACACCAAACTTGATATTATTTAGTATCTAGGCCTACGCTCTTATACACAACTTTGCAGCAGACCTGAATTTATAGCAAGGGATTGCCCTTTAACGAAAATGCCTCAATATTTGGTCAGTGAGAACAGTCACAAGATTGCGGTAATAGTAACATTTGAAGTAAACCCACAAAGCACGTTTCAGCTTTGGTTTTGTGGGTGCTAAGCCTTCGGGATGGACACACAAAACCAAATCTCCTGGTTTAATGCTTTCTCCCTTTTCCCCTCTCTGCCTCTCCACCTATCTCCTTCTCCCGTTTCTCTTCTCCTCCCCTTCTTCTCCTACCCTCTCTCATCCCATAGATTCTCTCTCTCTCTCTCTCTCTCTCTCCCACCCCCCTCTCTCTCTCTCTTTCTCTCTCTCTCACCCTCCTACCTACTGAGAAAGAATAAATAGGCCTTTCACACAAGAGAACTTTTACCAGAACTTTGTGTAAAGAAACCTTTCATTAAGTATCTGACATTTGCTGTTGTATGAAGAAACTAGTTTGAGGAGGTCAGCTTACATGTGTGCATTAAATTGCTAGAGTGTACAGATATTACAGCTGGCCAGTCTTATCACCAGTACTAGGAGCTGAAGATATGCTCCACCCAGTTGTATCGTTTTAGCTTGATACAATTACATAGGTAATAGACCTTAAAAGACATGACATTCAGAGTAGAAAAGAATGTTTACCTCATATAAATACAGTTTATGCAGCGCTCATTTCATCAGTCTGAATGAAGGGATGTAAGAAAGGCTCCACTTTCCCCCAATGGCAGGGGTAACATGATCCTCCTCCCCACACACTCTCCATCAACATAAAAGGATCTGTCTTACAGGAGCTTGTCTGCTTCCTTGGGGCTGAGGTAGGTGCTACCCAGCTTCGACAAGGAACTGTTCTATATTCATACATCTACATGTATACATACTCCATTTCTGAGGTGCTAACCTGTTTTCAAAAGGAACTGTTCTATATTCATACATCTACATGTATGTACTCCATTTCTGAGGTGCTACCCTGTTTTCACAAGGAACCATGCTTCATTCATACATCTACATGTATGTACTCCATTTCCGAGGTGCTACCCTGTTTTCACAAGGAACCATGCTTCATTCATACATCTACATGTATGTACTCCATTTCTGAGGTGCTACCCTGTTTTCACAAGGAACCATGCTTCATTCATACATCTATATGTATGTACTCCATTTCTGAGGTGCTAACCTGTTTTCAAAAGGAACTGTTCTATATTCATACATCTACATGTATGTACTCCATTTCTGAGGTGCTACCCTGTTTTCACAAGGAACCATGCTTCATTCATACATCTATATGTATGTACTCCATTTCTGAGGTGCTACCCTGTTTTCACAAGGAACCATGCTTCATTCATACATCTACATGTATGTACTCCATTTCTGAGGTGCTACCCTGTTTTCAAAAGGAACCATTCTCTATTCATAAATTGATGTTGTATGTACTCCATTTCAAAAGGAACTGTTCTCTATTCAAACGTGTAACCTATTAAAATGGCACGCACTGACCTAATGTTTCATGAAAACATTAATTCTTCAACAAAAACGATCCATAATCAATAATTGTTCAACAAAATTGATCCAAGATCACTTTCTAACACTTGTCACATTCCTAAATTCAACATAACACAAATATGAGATATTAGTAGAGGTCTACGGTCCTTGTACACCCTCAAATTGCAGTCCCGGCAAGCAAAGGGTTAACCGTAGTTATTTTGAGTTGTATGTACGCCCCCTTGCCTACCCTCAAAGTATAAGTACTTATGCAGATGGAGGACGGCTTCAAAGTACTTGTTATTTTCCCCTCAGGAAAAATGATTTGGATGTGTATCCTAGCAACCATTACGTGATACAAGTCATCTACAAGAATAAGGGTTGGATTATCATAAATGTCAATGAAATGTATTGAGATCGTCAACGATCGTCAACGGAAGATTGTGTTTTTTAAGTAAGTGTGATTGACAGCATCGTCAAAGCAAAAGTTCTTCAATCCAGATGTTGTGATGAATTTGAGGTACCAAATCATTTGACATCCAATTTTATTTTTTGACTTTTGGGTATGACTTTCAGCTTCAGCACATGTTACCATCCCCTGATGTGACCCTCTTTGAAAGTGAATGGTGCTGGGTATAAAAGACCTCACAGTGTAAACCATTTATTGCCATTTGGTCCAATGTCAATTCATCCAATATTATCCTCATCTTTAATCACATTTTGTTTGACTAGGGACCTGTACAAAGACATGCTTCTGTACATAGACATGCTTCTGGTTAGTCTGCACCAGCATGTTGCATAGCGACCAAATGGTTTTTGGAGAGAAAATGAATAAAAGCACAGATGTGCATCACAAAAACTACAAATTCTACAAACTGGAAAATTAGATGGATTGATGATGAAACCTCGTGGATAATAGACGAACAGAGATTTGAGGGACCAGCGTAAATCGGGCGTGTCTGGGCGCATCTGCTTACCATGAAGTGTGGCACCATGAAGCGTGGCGATGCGAAGAGAGGTCAGAGACCGTGAGTGGTCAGAAGCAGGTCACTTCAAACTAGAGTGACCGCTGAGAGATCATCTGAAGTAAACAGTCTACTGACCGCTGATGGGGATCAGATATCAACTCTTGACATTAACTATCCTAAACATCTAGACCAGATCAACAAGCAAAAGGATTTAATATCAAAACTTGAACTACAAATCAAAAGTGTGTTTCTTAGAATTACTTTCATGTGATATCAATGCATCATAACATCATAGATAAGAAAGTATTGAATATCATAAGAAATAAGCAATTCCATTTGATGATTCATCTAAAATGTTTTCATTCAATTACTTTTTCTTTTAACGCATTAAATTTTCTCTCTCTCTCTTGCTCTCTGTGTGCAAATTATCTCTTCCTTTCTCTTTTCTTTCCATTTCATCCCCTGATTTGTTTTGTTTTTCTCTTTCAGTGGTATATATCCCAATATATCTATATCTCTTCTCTTTCAATAATAACCCCTTCTCTCCATCTCAATTCTACACTATAATTATCTCAATACATCTTATCTCTTTATTCTCTCTCTATCATGCATATTCATCTATATTTTCATCTCTACCTTTAATTATCCCACAACTTTATCTATTCCCTTTTAATTCTATCACGGTATCACCACCTTTCTTCGCTATCATCTTCATCTGTAGTTTTTTCTCTGTCTAATATCTTCCTATCTCCCACTCTCTCTCTCCCACTCACGCTTGTCCTGGAGTGAACCTCTCTCATATCTCTCCTCCTACCACCTACACACCACCTTTTCATAGTAAGCAAAGATGAAACTCAACACTAGCAATGATACCACAAGACATAAAATGTGGTATTGCCACATATCCTTGTTTAAGCCTGTTCAGATGGAGGCAATTTACATGAAACTTGTAAAAAGAATCATTGTATAAAGAACCATCCTCAAATAGTGAAAGGGGTGTACAGACTGAATAACATCATCATCAAGAAATTATTTTTGAAGAGGTTAATTAGTAGACAAGACAGCTGGCCAATCACCAGTGCAAACTTACCATAAGACCAGCCAATCAAACAGTTGTCATGGTCCTACTAGGACAGTCCATGGTATGATGTTCAGATGATAAAGGGACCCTGATTCTTTATCCAGTTTTCGTATGAACGATGCGTCCAAAATAATGCTCAAATATGTGTTTTGCTCTATTTCCTTCTCATTATGCAACATTCAGACTACAAAATAACTCATTACTTATAGCAAAAATGTTTTTGTATAACCATATCGTCCTTGTTTTCACGAAGTGACGGTAGTGAGGAAAATCGTCACACAAAGTGAATGCAATTTTTTTTCACTACCGTCACTTCGTGAAAACAGCGACGATATGATGAGTTAAGGAAGTCTGAATGGAGGGAGGGGAGGTCAAGAATTTGAAGACAAAAACATGATTTAAGAAACAAAAGAGATGAGGGGGGGGGGGGTCGATATCCCCAAGATCGCAACCAATTCCTAGGAATCTCAACTCAGGGTGACGGAATTCTCAAAATGACGCCTCATCTCTCACCTCCGGGAATTTGAACGATTCAAGACAGATGCTTTGGTTGAGTCATCGTCCTCCTCCTCCTCCTCATCATCAGCATCCACTGGTCCTTGTTGCCATGGAAACACTGTGGAGGAATTCTACACCATCGGGATGGGTTATTTTAGAGGAAAGTGGAGTGTTTGTCTCCTCCTTGGGATGTTCGTCCGCTTGGTTGATAAGCTGTCCCCTAGGGCTAACGGAATGGACGTTGAGGGACTGGGGCTTGGTCGTATTAGCATAAGATATTCCTGGGCTTGTTCTAAGCATGGACTTACTAATGGGTGACTTTTCAATTTGATCCCATCTCATTTGCTTGTCATGAAACAGAGAGATTCTCCTCCATTTTATTTACCTACCCATCCCCCCCCCCAATCCATCCACCTCCCCCTCTTTCCACGCTTCCTCTAGTCTCTATCTGTTTCTCAATCTGTCTGTGTCTTTCTCTCTTCCTCTCTTTCCCCTTTTCTCTCTCTCTCTCTCTTTCTATCTCTCTATCTCTCTCCCTTTCTCTCTTCTTTCCATTTATCACTCTTTCCTTATACACTCTCTTTTCTCTCACTTATCTATCTCATCCTTCCATTCCTTCCATTCTGCTACACAGTTACTTACGAATACATCAAATGTCTCCATATCTAACCAAAAATATACCACTTTTAATCCATCATGAATATAATTCCAAAAACTAATCAAATTCTAGGAATGTCACATTACAATCAATCAAATTTCCCAAATTTCACTATGAATTACAATGACAGGTTATTAATCTGAAATCTGATCCAGGACGACAGCTTAACGACCTGGGTCTGTAAGTGATCCAAATAAAAAGTGACAAATTATGGATCAAAAATTTGGCAGATTTAGGAATCGAGGCAGAGTTTTTTTTTTTTTTACCATTTCTCACTTTTCTTCACCTCATTATTTGCTCTTTGTGTTGCTTCAGGCACTGATTGTGTGAGGTAGTATTAGAGAATGGAATTTTTGAAATTTTAAATGTCAAAATAATTTTAAATTCAGTAAGAATGTAGATGAATTGCTTTCTTTAAGCCCTTGTGACAACTTAAAGGTCATATTGGAAGCTAAAAGTAAAAATTTCTTGATTTAAGGGATTAGATTTTTCTGTTCACTAGATCAAGTTCATTTCCACAGAACATTCTAATTTGTCAGGTAGTCCGTGTACATTAAAGGAATAAAGAGATAATGGCACCTTAATCCTCAGATTAACATCATCATCAACACTATTACTGTCACCACCACCATCATCATCATCATCATCATCACCACCTAGACAACCACTGAAGATAAACATGTCATATATCCTTCTGAACTTATCACACTCATTTGTAGTTTTGTTTATAGTTCCATCGAATTCCACTAGAAAATACATCTACTTTAAAAATAAAAAAAAACATGTTACAGGGTGAAGATGAGTAATGACACTAAAATGAATAGGAATAAAGATAAGCATGTACTTCAGAAACACAAGTGTTATCTTCAGTTTCAGCACTCTATAAGAGAACCACAAGGGAGTAACTCCATTGTTTTTACTCTGTGTATATGGTCACAAAATACATTAGTACCACCTGATTATTGGCATGTAACTAAAATTGCCCTTACAACGGTTATGAGTTTGATTCACTATTACTATACTAGCCCCAAACCACAAAGTGCTGGTTAGGCATAAACTCTATGATAAAAAAAATGCATATTGGGTTTTAGTGACAGGGTCATCCATACCCATGTCATACTGTGTCACCAAGTATATTATGGGAGGGGGTCTTACAATTTTGGGTAATTTATTTTCAGAAAAGAAGGGCTTTCACTCCAATGTCTTCTGAGCAGAAAGGCACACATTCTTTACATGCTTTGAGTAGCAATAACCAAAATATCTTTTACAGCCTTTTGCTTCTAAACCAGGTATGATAATTACCAATGGAAAGCATGAGTTGCTTTACTGGAATGTGGAGACACAATACACAACCATCTAATCTCTGGTCTGGATAGGTTTGGTAGTAAACACAGCAATCATGGAGGACACTCCATACTCATAAACAACTTCATAGCTGTGATAAATGAAATTCAGGATATGAAAAACAGTCACAAGTAAAAAGGGAACCAAAACAGAAAGAAATCTGGATTTCTCGGCATTTTGCAATAATTGAAGTGGGAGACGTTAAATTCCATTTGACACATTTCCAGCTTTCTCTTTGTGATAAGGTCATGGGGTTAGGGTTTTTAATATTGACATGTTAAGGATATCTTGATTTATCCTCATGAAAGTTTCAATCTTGCCTTGAAAATTCCAGATGTTTTTTGCCAGATTAGAGGTCATGGATCAACAGCAGAATAAGTTCTTGGTCTCAATGCAAGGTGCGATGACAGAATGCAAATCTAATAATTTTCTGACCATTCTCTCTTAACTCTGCTCCTGTCAGCATTGAGGAGTGGAAGAAATTGGGAGGGGGGGGGGTATGAGCCCCCAAGCCCCAGATAGCTACGCTACTAATACTCTTTTCACACTGGTTTTGCTTAACCCCGTACTTTGCTTAGCCCCGTACTATCCTTAACCCCGGACTATTTTTTTTGGCTTTTCACACACGCTGTTTTTAGTCCCGTACTAGCGCCTATTCCGGAATAAGAAAATTCCCGCTGTTCTCACTGCATTTCGTTAACCCCGGATATCGTGCATGTTATGATTGGACATACTTCGCATCTGGCCAGCTGCGATACGCTCCATTGCGTAGTACCGGACTATTTTTCGTTTCTGTTCTCATTCATTTGCTTAGCACCGCAATTGCGGGGTTAGCAGGAGTTAGCACCACAATTGCGGAGTTAGCCCTGCTATTTTGCAGGGTTAGTTAACCCCGTACTATAGGTGGGGTTAGCCAACTTTAGCCCACTTTGGTAAAAACCAGTCTGAACAGAAAGTGGAATAGGCTTAACCCCGTACTATAGGTGGGGCTAAGACCCCCCCTTAACCCCACCTATAGTACGGGGTTAAGCAAAATATTGCCAGTGTGAAAAGAGTATGATTGGCAGTCTCTTCTCAATGGAACACTCTCAAACAAATGTTATGTTTTATCTTTCACAGGACATGTAGGGCTTATCTGAAGGTGACAGTCATATTTTTCGCTGGGGATGATAGTTTAACCTCTTTGCCTTTGTCTGTTGAGAGCCAGATGGGTATTAAAGCCATGTAAAGTCAGAAGAGCAATACAAATCCCACTCTCAGCTGATTGCTATCTTTAAATATGAAGACTTTCATTCCAAAAGGAGCTACATGTAAATCCATTTTTTAAATTCAGAGAAAAAATAAATTGTTTACCAGATTTTGTACATGCGTCTATGGAAATGTGATATTAGAAAATGCATTTTTTTCTTCATAATTGCTCCCAAAATTTAGGTAAATAATTTTGTTGAACAGGGTACTTAAATGAAAATTGTTCTGATATGGATAATTCAATTTTCATCAAAAGTTGATTTAGCTCCTTTTGGAATTAAGCTCTTCATATGTAAAGCAGCAATTAATGCCCTTCTATAGCTCTCAACGTATTGCTAAGTCTACATAATAAAAAGATGACATAACGGCCTTCTGGTCCCACAGCTGATCACTACCCTATGTTGAGTATAAGGAGTTAACAACCTTCTTGCTCTGAAGCTGATGGATTCCTCCTTGTCATGTCCAATTACAGGCAATGGTTATTCAAACGAGAATTCAATCTCACCACAATCTGCTCCAGAAGAGCGGAAGATTCAACGAGCCTTACATGAAAGAGATACTTTATCATTCTAATGCTGCATTTCTATAGCTAATCCAGGGCTTGTTATTATGATATCCCAACATGGTTCCGGTACACTAGGTGCCCCCTATCCCCCCCCCCCCCCCCACCCCAAACCAAAAAAAATGTTTAAGTAAAAGAGGGGCATGGTGAGTGAAGGATCCACATTCTTTTGCTCAGGAATAAAATCAGTATATAGAGCACTAGTTAGCTGCTTAGTCATTTTGAAATACGGAAGAATTCATTACTTTGAAAAATGGATAACCTAGGTTACTATCAAAACCCAAAGTATATCATGTTTTCTAACATTCCCATTTCTTTCTGTTGGCATAACAACTAGTGGACTTTACTCCCTTTTACATACATAAACATTTTCAAACAATCATTTTATTAAGCCTGCCTTCATCCTTTCCTATTATTTTGATATGAAAAAAGTCAAGGCAGATTTGACTCTTTTGTGAGCCAAGCAACAGAGAGCTGTGTAGCAGTATGCATGATTGCCAAAGTTTAAGGATTCAATATGGAGAAAGAAAGGGTGTGTGTGTGTGGAGGGGGTGGGGTAGACTATCCCTTTGCAAGTTATAAGGATAACAATCACATAACATTTGAAAAAAAACATCTAAACTCATCAATGTCGTCACTGAGCTACAACATGGCCGAGTGCGCCCTGGCAACAATAGCAACAAAAGGGACAAAGAGGGCCCCACCAGGCCAACCACGCCAATAAGTCAATACAATGACAGATATTACTCACAATACAACACAAATATCAATGCCTGGGGCTACATTTAATCCTGTAACAAATTTGTGATCCTATTAGATTGCTGATTTACGGAACAACCTGTTTGGATAAATTGCTCAATTCATGCTCCAGTCCTTCCGTAATTGGCCTTTAGAGCGGGTTGATTTTTAAATTGCTCTTGAGTATATATACGCCAATGCACACGCTCTCAGCTTATTTTATAATATAACAAGGTTCTTTCATATGCAAATTCCTGGTGGCTAAGAACAAGAGAGTAGGTTTAATATAATGAACCTGACTCTATAATGCCTATCTATACCCCTCAAAATAGAGAATTGAGAGGTTCTGGTTAAAACTATGGGCAAGAGGTGACTCCAATAGTACTATTTGCTGAGGGGTGAGGCACAACGTCCCATAGTTTTTAACCAGGAACTCGAAACAAAGGCTGGGTATATTTGTTTTATATCCTACATCAAAATATATAATCAGGCAGAATAACTGACCTTTATATTTGCTCCTGTCTTGAAGTTTGCAACAGGTTTTCCAATGAATCTAAATTCATCTAACTTTAACCCGAGCAAGTTCTAATGTAAACGATTAACATATTTTACAGTGTCTCAAACGTTTAGTTAATTAGACTGCAGCTCAGCGTGGATTGCACTGCGTGAAAGCCGTGACATCACGAACGCCATGACACCCTGGGAGTTGCCTGCTAGACGCATTTCAAATCCTGTACGCTCGCTGAATTTTCACCTCCCAAATAGTACTCCTAAATGGTATTTTGTCAGAGCAACCTTAAAATGGTTGAAATATTTCTGGTCACGTGAAGAGCTCTCAACTAATCAAAAACCAATAAATTATTGATGCAGGATATTTATATGTATTATTATTAATAATACATATAAACTTGATATGAATTATCATGCTCTCTTCACAATTATTCATTTAAATATCAAATTGGGGAACCGTTTTGTACCCCCTTTCACTCCTCTAGTTCTTGCTTCTATCCCTACAAGATTCTTCTTAGCTTCAATCTATCTATCTTATGTAAAATATGTACCATAAAATCTAAGCTGACACTTGATAAATTCAATGCAACACTGCTAAGCAGGATAGCCTCACCCCCCCCCCCCCCCCCACAAAAGTTACTCCAATAACTTACATTTATTGATAGATACTGCAAACTAAGGATATTGGTTTCTTCAACACACCATTTTGTCATCATTTCAGTTGAACTCTCAATCGTGTGACATTTTACAGACATCTTTCAAACACAATCATAAACATCCAACCACAAGATAATTATTCTATGAAATTCAATTAGTGCCTTTTAAATACTACAAATGTAATATAGTTCCTGACTCGTCCCTGTCTCATATGAGTACACTGAATAATGCTGCAGAAACAGTGGCACTTCAAATTCTAAAATGCTGAAAATTCTGTCTAGTCTATCCAATATTCTGCCTCTCTTGAGCAAACAAAAAAAGATCTAGCATGCATCAATCATAAATGTTTGTGTGCTCTAAAATAGAACAATTTCATTTACATCTGATCTGACCTTCATATTGGAGTCAGCACAGACTTGAATTGGGATTCACAAAGCATTGAATATCCTTGATAATTATGAGTCAGCCGAACGTAGACGAATCTCGTTATACTGTATGCGGAGCAAAGGGCAGCCAAGAGCGCGGAATTAATACGCAAATTGCGTTTACACGCGCCGAGGGAGTAACCGTGAAATGATGACGGGCATTTATGAAAGCGGGCAATTATTGAATCATGTTTTGATACGCTCTATCCTGGGTAAATAAAGTGTTCTGTTGGTTTGTCTGTTTCATTAACCATATTTATCTATCTGTTCACTAGCTTTCCTGCTATGTCAGACATGTTAATAGCGTGTGTCTCTTGTTTAGACTTTCCAATTAAGATTCTTTCATCTCTTCAATTTGAAGATATCTTTCACTTTCTTTTTTGATTAGTAGCTTTTCCTTGTCCATGTTGTAAATGCTCTCTCCCAAATATTTCATTCGCTGTAAGTCTCTGCCATCCCTCCCCTTCCTCCACTTCCTAGCCTCAGCCCTCTCTCTCTCTCTCTCTCTCTCTCTCTCTCTCTCTCTCTCTCTCTCTCTCTTGCCCTCCTTTATGTCTTCTACACATGTGTCTGTTTACCCATTCTTTCTCATACTAACCTATGGCTATGCCTCTGGATGTTCTCTACTTCTTTATTTTGTCACATCCTTATTCAATCACTCTTCCCTTTATCATCCTCTCTCCCCCTCTATTTGTCTATCTCTCTTTCCATCTCTGCTCTCTTTCTCTATCCTCCTCTCACTCTCTCTTTCTTTTTCAATTCATATTTTCTTTTAAAAGATGATCTGTTTCTTTTATTTTCTCACATTCTACCATGACCCCTTCCTTCTCCTTCCATCCATCCATCCATCCATCCATCCTTCCTTCCTCATTCCCACCCCCTCCTTATCCTTCATTCCTTTTCACCTCTTCCCCCTCCTCCTTCCTCTTCCCACCCTCCATCAGTCACCCCAGTGGGTATCCTCTCTGTACGTCTGTTTTCATTACTCCTCATAACACAACAAATTACACTTAATGAGATATGATTCAGGCAACTCGCTTCCAAATTGGTTTTTATTTATTGATCGATTTCCTCTAATATTCCTCATTTTCACTCCTTTGAGCTGTTAACCCATTTTCTGCATTGTAAATATAAAAATTATTGATTTGGTATTTAATTTATTGTGTTCTGTTCTGAAATATTCCGGCAATTAATCTGATTTCAAAATGTATAAACAATGACTTAAAATTCAGTTTAAAAATACATTAATTTACCTTTAATTGAGATACACTGTAAATGAAATCATATAGATGTAGAAAGACAAGCTGTTTTAGTATGTAAAGAGGAGACAAAATAATGAATGGAACCTGTTTGTTCATTTTAACCTCTTTAACTGAAAGTGGCAAGAAACTGCACATTAAAGATTTGAAGTTTTAGTATAGATCTGCTTTCTATCAAATGAAGTCAATTACATCTCAATATATTTTAGGGGGGGGGGGTTAAGACATAACAAAACCATACTTTGTCTTTAAATAATAATTTCCAAGTTGCCAACAAATCTGTATTTTTACAACACTGTATGATGGCTGCACAAATAGTTTAATATTATTCTTTGCTATGAACCTGCAAACCAGCTTCCAAAATAAATAATGGAGAAATAATACGGACACACGAGTCTGCCACTCTGTAATACTAGGATACAGTTCAATCCATCTCCCTCATTCTGACCATGCTGGATGTATATTGTATTACAGAAATCAATCCATAAATCCTGATGACTCAATGGTTTTGGATAACATCATACAAAAGAAATCAGTTTGGTCACTATAAAAGGCTTGGTTCTACATGGACTGACAAATCAAACAAGATTGCTATGATCATCTATTTCAATTTCATAGCGAGGGCGATAGTGTATGAGCTGGGATGGATATGTACCGGTACGCTTCGTTTGTTGAGGGATTATGGAAATGTATGTGTATATTTGGCCAATTGTATTGTTTATTTTTGTGTTATTCTTCCATTTCAATCGGTCTCTTTGTCTCTCATCTGCTTTCTTTTCCTCTCATCAATACCAGTCACACTAATTCCCTTTGTTTGCCATTCTTTCTATACTCTCATCTTTCTCTATCTCTTTCTCCTTCTTTCTCTTTCTCTCATCCTCCCTCTCTCATCCTCCCTCTCTCTTGCTCTATCCAACTCTAGTCGTATCTATTCCCTATTTTATCATTATTTCTATCTACTGCTCTTTCCTAACTGCTTCTCTCTCTCTCTCTTTCTTTCTCTATCTTCCAAGAGCCCTGTCTCCTTCTTTAATTAAAATGAACACATCTACATTCACGTCCTCAGCTTTCCCCCCAATTATTCATGCAATGAGGATTTATGCATTCCATTTAGCTCGAGTTCCATTGCAATTCCTAGCTGTGTTTCCTCTACCTATCAACACAGACTGTACCATACCACACTAAGCAGTGACCACCAGCATATCACCAGAATAAGGATATAAAAACATGGTATTGTGAGCATGCTTTGTAATATCAAAATGTCATAAAAGCAATCTTTTATTGTTTATCGTTTAATTGCACGACGCCTCCTTGAAATAGATCACGAGGGATCAGTCAAAATTATAATGGTACTTTCCACACAAAATAGTATTTTGGAAGGCCAGCAAGTCTACTGTGCAACTGCAAACATATTTTCTTCAATATCTTTTAAAGTTGAAGAATAATTGCATGACACATGCTCCATTAATAACTACACTGCAGTCGATCCAGTCTATTTCCTAACTTCATTTTCGACTTCTACACTATAACTAACCTTTACCTTAAACCTAATCCTCAACCTAACCCTAACTCCTTATCATGACCTAACCATAACCCTAATTCTTTGATAAAATAATGCCAAGAGAAACTGTCCCTGGGAACAATACTGTATTATCAGAAAGAATTCATCCAAACATATTTACTCATAAACTGTCAATCACAAACTACACTTTCATTGCAAAAACTCAAAACTGTACTTTTAGTACAGACACTTGAAACATGAACAGTAATTTGGGTTCATCAATTGTTAAATGACTTGATGTTCTTATATCAACAGGAATTATTCTCAAGTATTTCCTTAAACGATTTTATCATGAGTCAACCGATGTTCAGGTTATTTCCTTCTTTTAATTATTGTCATGAAAACGTCAATGTTTTCACATTTGAGTGGTGTATCCCCTGATGCCTGGGAATGTCCAGGTCTTATCATAACAAACTAACGCAGGCCTTTGAAGAGCTCAGCCTAGGACCTGGTATAGAAACAGACAGTGCACTTTCATGTACGCATTTGTGTACATGTATCTCAATGTTGTGCAGGATATATTGACAACTCAAGATAAACCTTTTAAAAAATGTCATGAAGAAACAAACTCAATCTCCCTGAAAAAAGAATACAGATTAGATAATCAGCCTTGCTATTGAATGAATATCAGGACTTTTCCTTTTCAAGTTGCAATGAAATCCAATATGTTTGCAATTGTGTGATAATTCATGTAAAAGGAAAAAACAACTTTCAATCTCAATTTTCTAAATGACACTAATTTGACCAAAAGAAATAGCAGAAGCTTTTTTTAAATAATTATATTCCCTTTTTACATCAGAGTTATCTATTTTTGATTTTTAGTCATTTTAGCTGCTCCTACTTTACAAGGGAGAACATTTTTTTCCTTTATATTCATAATTAATTGTGAAGTCAATAAAGATTTCTTGTCCAAAATTACCTGACAAATAAAAACAAAATTGATTAGCTCCATGACAGCCCTTAAAACACCGGAATAGAATGATATTGCACTGATAATAGTGAAATAATCTTAAAACCTTTGGTATATCTATCCTATGATAAATAGTATGTGGCAGAGAGAGAGAGAGAGTTAATCTGTATTTTCAAATGTATCTCGCTGCTAGCAGTTCTCCTGCAGTTTCCTATTTCTACTTATCTCTTAAACATTACTCCTTTTGACAATTCCTTCCCTTTTTAACTGCAAATATAGAATTTAGCTGTTTTTCTCTCTGCTCTGACGTTCAAAGGCGTGAAGTCGTAAGCGACAAATGCAAAGGGACTATTTGCTCTTCAATTTTGTAGTGTAACGTGGATGGCGTGAAGTCAATATTTGGTTTTAGGAGCCCTCGCTTGGTCCGTACAGACTCAGTGGTGTCAGGATCAATGTATGAATTAAATTCTCAGAGTACTGCTAAGCTGAGAGTGGGGAGATTCCTATCAGGATCATTCCATCTAACTTGATACTGAACTTTACTCAGCCAAATATCTATTTGAATTCCGACAATGAAATAGAAGACACCTTGCAGCAGCTGAATCCAATACTCTATTAAAACGATAAGGCATGGCAGATATAGTGATAAATTAAATTTGCACTCGTGCTACGAATATGAATAGGATGATTTTCAAGAATCGCAAGGCATAAGGAAGAATCTATGATATCTGATATTGACAAACACATGACGGTTTTCCTTTGGAGGTACATTTTGATGTTAAAAGGGTTTATATCAAGATTCTGTATTGATTTATCTAAGCATGAAAGAATGTATGTTATTAAATGTTTTAGAAAATTCCAAAATTAGCAAAGGAAAATAATAACAGATTTTGAAAGGAATAAAGTAGTAGAAAGAATTCAACCTGTCAACCAAGAAAACTGTATGGCTCCTGTAAGAAGCCTAGAATTCATAACCGGTACTCAATTGGTTAATAAATATGGTTTAGATTGTAAAGGAAAGGAAACCTGAAAATTGAAGATAGATGATCAATGATTAACATGTTAGATCCATAGACTCCACTGTTAGTTATATTAGGACCATTATTGAACAAGTTGAGTGTGAAAACAAATGATATTAATATTTGATAAATATGAAAGCAATTATATTGGTACTACAGTATGGATTACTCTCGATTCATAGCTTAGTTCATAAGTGTACAGGAGTAAGGTCTATTACTTTTGTAACCATACATATAGTCTCATGCTTCCAATAGCCTTTCGGACTGATTTTTTCAAAACCGTCTTTTGAAAAGTGAAATACATGTAGTACCTTTAAACATGCGTGTCAGTGACAAAATTGAATTACTGCACTCTTCATTTTCACTTAAGAACCTTTCCTGAACGCTGAGATTGTGGATTCTCTTCTGTTTACACTGTAAAGGTGTTGACAAGATAAGGAAACAATCAATGGTGAAGCTACAGGGGGGTGGGGCACTTGGGAAATGTGCACCCCCCCCCCCCCCCACCCGTAATCAAGGGGTAAAACAAAACAAAAGAGAGAAAAAGAAAGAGAGAAGGGAAAATAACTTTTTATTACAGAAAATATCAGAAGACAAATCTTGGGAAGCCAAGGAACACATATAAATCTGTCTTAGTAGCCACCTTTCTATACAGTCCACCTGTCTATAGTGGCAATGTATTTATTTACCTTGAAAGAGAAATGAGTATTGTTGAACCTGTCTAGATAGGTCACCTTTCTACAGTGGCCACTTTCTCCATCTCCCTTGGCTAGCATGTATGTACAGGTTCGACTAGATTAATTCCCATTTATACAAGACACTGAATTTTAATTAGGATGGCCGGGAAGCCAATGCCCTTTGAGGAGATGATCCCACCTCCATCTTGTGAAGACAGCTAAAGGAAGGCATCTTTCCTGGAGGAGAATCACCGTGGAAACCAATCTCCATATAAATCACATTAGATTGAGAGCTAAGGTAGGGGAGAGGATGAGTGACTCATCGTAGCTGTGCATGCTGAATGAATGGCTCATAGACAGTAGCCTTCCTTCGCTGATTCATAGATGTCCAACAAGTGAAATTAAAGATGAAGTCCTAATGTAAATCACATACGGTGAGCAATACACATACATAAATATAAGTATGTGGGAGTGTGACACACATGTATAATGATTGATTCTAGTGAGAAGAAGGTATTTCAGGAGCAATCCTTTTCATGTCAATTTAATTTTTCAATTTAATTTATTTCCACGGATTCAAAAAAGACATTATGAATTACAATCAAATATAAAAGCATTAAAACAAAGATGAACATGCAGAGGGTGGTCAAAAACCACAGAGCTTTATTGGGGATCATCCCCTGCTTAAAAATTAAAATATTAAAATACAACAATTTGTTTTATTTTTATTAAACAATAAACATATACAAAAAAAATATATTAATATTACACTGCTATGATGATGCTTTACATTTAGTAAATCTAGATAATAAGAAAACTCTTAAATCATTGTCATCTTGACCAAAACCAAAGCTTCTTTTTCAATGAGGGAGAAAGGGGCTAACAGGAAGATGGAACCAATTATTATGAACTATATGAAATATGTAATGACTCTCTCTCCCTCTCTCTCTCTCTCTCTCTCTCTCTTTCATAAAACACAGAATGTTGCCTTATTTCTTAAATGTTACGTGGATGTGATTACAGAAGCTATGTTATAAACACTGTCTAGATTTAGTCAAGGAATGATCAATGAATTTCTAAGCAGTCAGGTAGAAATCTCATATAGTGTTCTTGCTCTATATGTAAATTGGAGTTAAAATTCTGACAAAAAATATATCATCAGCATCTCATCTCTTGTTTATAGCCCCCCCCCCTTTTTTTCTCACTCTTTCTCTCTCTCTCTCTCTCTCTCTCTCTCTTTCTAAACCTTCCCCGATGATTGTTCTACAAACTTTATAAAAGTATATTGATATTCTCTCTAAACAAGCATATTGACCAATTCACTCATTAAATCTTTACAAGCAGCATCAATCTTATCAATAATTTTATTCTATAATCCAATTTATATTACCAATAACTAGAGTATGGCACAACTGCACAACAATAATCCAATTGAAATATACGGGAATCAAGATGCTTACCTGAAATTGAATCCAATTTCCTCTACATCAGTGGCGACTAATCCCCTAAGATTAATCCCAATAAAAGCACTTAATCCAATAAGGATAATCCACTCCACTGCATAAATCAATCCAATAAAGACATCGTAATAGGCACAAAATGTCCAATGACAGTGACAATTCCAGCCAAAACTTGAAGAGATTTCCATCCAACAGTGGTGTAATAATTCATCAGCTTTTGAGATCGCTATCTCACAAAAAGCTATTCAGATTCATTTGATGTTCCACAATATTTGTAAAAATATACACTGATTCTGATTTCACAAAAGATGCTTTGTTCGCGATGAGCAGAGCAAAAATAGACAAGGCATGAAAAATAAGGCTAGTTTTCAAGCAGCTATAAAACACCCCATCTGTAAAAACATAAAAATCAGTTACCCTGTGTTAATAGCACTGAGAGCTATTATGCGTGTAGCTCTTTGGCGAGACAATCAACAACACTAAAGTCTGTAAGATGTGTTGACGGGCTACCGATGTGTGGGAGAAATGCATGAATGCGAGAGGGCCGGCTCTCTCTCTCGCTAGCTCAGCAGAGCAGAGTTCGTTGGGAGAAATGCCTGTGTTGCAAGCGTGCACACGAGCTGAATCGCCTACCGAGCCCAGACACGCGACACCAATTTCATTGGGGGATGCTTGGAGAGATTGAAGGAGAGAGAGAGAGAGATAGAGAGAGAGAGAGAGAGAGAGAGAAAGAGAGAGAGAGAGATAGAGAGAGAGAGAGGAGAGAATGGAAGTATGATTCAGTTGCATAAAAGATGGGGAAACCACCCCTAGTGTGTGTAGGTGCAGTTTGTGTGTTGTGTATAGACGATGTGTGTTGTGTGTATTCACACTGCGTGTATAACTAGTGTTATGTGTCCTCTTTTACTCCTCATTAGTAGTCTTGTGAATCAGACATTTTCAGGAATACCTTCCTTTTACTACATGTCTGTCAACATGATTTATGGAAGTATTGGTAGAAAAAATTGAAATAATACTGACAAACATCAGTCACTCAATGAAAACTGGTTTAATAAATTGGGTATTACACACTATATAGAGAACCGAAGCTGTGACATCATACAAATCTATTTTTAGAATTTCTCAATTATTTTGATGCTCTTTCTGAAATTAAAGAAAAAATTGTGAAATCCTAAAAATAGATTTTTTATGACGACACACTTCACCACTCTATTCCTCTCAAATGTTATCAGATGAACCATTACTAGAACTAAGAAGGGTCACTTAATTATGATTATCTATTCAGCATATACAAAATCAAGAAACAGTGAATACAAAACAACATGAAGTGAGTCACATATAGATGCAGGGGCAAAGTAAAAGAAAAATGTTAGCTAAATAAACCTGACCCGAAGGTCTTCTTTTTCAATCCATTTCACTTGACGTAAATGAATGGCACAGAATAGCAAGGTACAACAAATAATGATTGCAAATAAATGAGAAAAGAAAAAATATTAATATAAAAAAAAAAGTAAAATATGACTGATATCATAGTCGAAAATTACCCCCTATTTTGCATACTTTCCAGAGAGAAAATTCCGCAAAATATGATCCCTTTTCTATAAAAACAGGTCAAAATGGGCTCTAAATGGAACCCTCTGTTAGTCGTATCAAATTCAAGTACACATACACAAAAGTACAGTTTTTTTATAAAATCAGGTACATCCACCATTTACAATTTTGTGAACATCATGAAAACAGGACTCTTTTTCATAATTTTTTTTGCTCTTTCAACAAACGTCATTGTTGCAGATCTGTGAACGATTCAGGATTCACAATAACCCTTCCTTCCCCCTCTCCCCTCCCCCCCCCCCCCCCTCCCCCTCCCAATTTACCCCTTTTTGCATGAAATGTCTAAACATCACGCCAATGTCAATATGAGGTGACACCAGGGGGGACTACTAACAATCTCAAAAAGTTTCAACAGGTCTGAGAGGTGAGACTATCGACTCTATCCTGACATGGTTACATTAATGAGCATGCTATACTCTCATGAATAATTCATAAGCAATATTGGCTGACTCACAAAACATACACAGATGCTTTATGGACAATTCAAGACGTGGAATGGGCCGATTATAGAACGCCAATCATCATCAAAATATCTACTTCAGGTGAAGTCATGCATAACCATTTTTGTTTTGTTATTTACTGTATTTTCAAATAAGACTACGAGAAATAAACTGTATAGAGTAATGTTTTAAAAGTATCACATAAATTAAGTGTACGCCTATAGTGATACAGTGTAGGGGCATACATGTACACACAGATAGAGTGTATGAATAAATTTGTGTAAATAAATCTTGTGTAAATAAATTGTGTGAAAACAGATTTTGTGTAAATAAATTTTGTATGAAGTACCTTGTTTTCATTTGAAATGAATGTAAGCAATTCTCCTCATATTTACTCATAGAATAAGCCAACTTGAAGACACATCCTATACTGATATAGGGCAATATGCCATGTATATTTTTACCTTTGTATGTACCTATGTTTTGAATTCATGTTTTTATGTGAATGCAGGGTTCTCTGGGAGAGCAGGCCCAGAAATGGACTTGAAATGAGACCACGCTGTTGAAATAAAAAAATAATATATAATAAATAATAAATAAATAAACAAAAACGATTTCGGAAAGCCTTTTTCAACTGTGAAAATGTGATATTTCTATTTTACAACGGGAAATTTTCCTATAGGCTACAAGTACAACTAATATGCTTGTTGTCTAATGAGACAAGAGAAGAAAAAGGGCAAGTTATTCTGTAAAGTGACCATATAAGCCTACATATTTGCAAAAATAATAATAATGAGCCTGTCAATGCAAGTGCAATCAAAAAGTTTTTAAAAACATCCTTATTAACAATATTATAGAAATGCAAAAAGGGGGGGGGGATTTGCTATGCTAGGTGGCATCTAAACAGCAATTTCTATAAAAATAATAATAATAGTGGGTTCTTGTATAGCGCTCATGTCAGTCAGATTTGACCCTCCTGGCGCTCCCGATTATTACCATGGCTTTAGCACGGCTGCCATACGGCGCTCTAGCATTTCAAGGAATAAATCAACTACATTTCATTTAAAGTAACAACTAAACTTGCATTAAAATGGGATAGAAGCAGGAAACAGATCAAAACAAGTTTATTCACCCAAACATTATTTCCTCAAAGCCCAAGGTTTATATTTCAATAAAAGCATTTCTAAAGCCCAAGAAAGCCACACTGAGAAGTTTATCATGTTACTTCCAAAACCACAAAAACCACAGAACTGTTAACAGTTACATGCACAAAAGACCATTGAGCACAACAGACCAGGGACAGACCAATGCCTAGATACAAAGAAACTATTATTCACACTCAAGTGTCCCTCAGTGAGTCTGGCAACCTTCATCCCTCCCCCACAGGTCAATAGAATAAACCCTCTAGGGACACTGCACAATGTCCAATCAACACTAAGGAAAGTAGATTGCTTATGAATATGCATGAAAAACTTGTTTTGGTAGAGCAAAACTTTTTCACAGTTATGTAATACTCTTGAAGTAGTCTGGTCTTTCATGCTGCTATGCTGTTTATCAATACTCAATTGGGAACTAAATTTATATTAAATCAAAAGCTATCCTTTTGGCATATTCAGTACACTTCAATATTTAAATTAATAATAAAATCATTTTTGCTTTTTTCCTGAATTTATCTTTACTCTGTTTTCTCTTTCTATCTCTCTCTTTACTTCCTCCACAATTCACTCTCTACTTTACCCCCTCTTTGAACACACACATACTCTCTCTCTCTCTCTCTCTCTCTCTCTCTCTCTCTCTTTCTCTCTCTCCCTCTCTATCTGTGTGTCTTTCCAGATATTATATTATGTGTGTTCATTTTGTTTTCTCTCTCCTTCTATTCCATTTCTGCAATCTGTATGTCATCACAGCTTTTAGGAGGTCTCTGACCTTCCATAGCATTCAATGTTCCTCCCACATTTTCTGGTTAATTTGGAGCCAACTTGGCTGACCTGTGACTCAAAGATAAGTTCCATAGCAGCAATGTTCCTCCCACATTTTCTGGTTAATTTGGAGCCAATATTACTGACCTGTAACTCTGAGATAAGGAAACCAACATGAACACCATTAAAGGTAAAGACTAGTATTGGAAACGCCCCAATTTCAAAAAATGAAATGGAAGCTCTCATTACCAATCATGTGAAAGAATGTTTTGACTAATACATGATGATAAAAAATTTGCCGGGAAACCGCCTTCTAATTCATATATTTGGTAAATTTGTTTCTCTCATGGTCGTGTGAGAGATATAGGGTAGTCCCATATACATCTTTCTGTGTATAGTGCTTGTAACTTTACGAAGAATGGGCCAAATTTCTTATCATTTTGATGATTCCAGAACCTTGCAGATGCTAGATGCTAGATGATTGACCTTTTCTGATCGATTCCACAACGTTTCTTTCACAATGCAATCGCATGACCATTACTGGTCTTTACCTTTAAAGGGACCAGTCACTAAGTAAATATTATGATTGCAAAGTGGTGGTGTGGTAAAGGGGGTACAGGGGCCTTCGCCCTCCCCATCAACTGATGAAAACAGGAGAGAACAGAAAGAATAGGGGAAAAAGACATACTGGGGGGGGGAGAATATAATGAGAAGATGCTAATTACTTTTGTTTGCACTCTTACTAATTATGACCTTTCTTACGATTCCCAGTAGCCAATCACAGCCTGTTACTTTTCCACATGTTTTGCTTAATCATCTTACATTTATATTGTCTGATTTTGGCTGCTTGGGAATTCTTTACTCTGATGAGCTCAACAAAAAAACCTTCAGTATGTCTGTGTTTCTTGCTATTCCTTAAATATAACCTTGTGAATGTCTATCATGAGGAAGACAATGCCTCCTAATGATGCCAGTGCCCCTAAATGTTTGAACCCTTTTGATATCTACACTAGTTTCTGTTTCTGTTTCAGTTTATTCTTTCACATTTTTCACATTTTACAATATTTTCACAATGTAAATGGTACTAAAAAAAGCATTAATTCCATTCTCAAATACAAGAACAGAAGAAAATGACCTTGTATCCGTTTGTTTGCATGCAGTGTTCATTAAAAAGACTGAAGGAGGGGCCTATGGTGAAAGCTACTCTTGTGAGTTGAGTTGTTGGCGCCAAAGATTAGTGAGATTTAAATAGTCTTTAAAAACAGATTGAACAACACTACTGTCTGTAAGTACGTTTATAACTGCCAGTTAACTATAATGCACAAATCAGCTTTAAATATGTCTTCTCTAAAGGCCCTTTTACACTTTCACGGATCGCATCACGGATCATCCCGGATCGTCGCTCAGGGATCATCCGTGTTATCTCCGGTATTACCGTGTATACACCGGGGAGGCATCCGGCGTGATCCTTGGCGTACCGGCATATCCGTGGAAAAAATTAAGCTTGCTTAATTTTTCATCCCGGAGTTCACGGATGAAACAATCCGTCCTCTTCCCTGTAGGCACCGTGTACCTTCGTGTAGCCGCCGAATACATCCGGGACAGTCCGTATAGACACCGGGAGGTCCGTATTAACACCGGTTTCATCCGGGTTTGAAATTCCGTATATCAAATGAGCGCCTACAAGCTCAAGTCACCCGTCAACATTCCGGAGATATCCCAAAAGACAACGTACACCTCCGTGTAAGGACCGTAAAAGTACCAGTAGCCTCCGTGCTCTTCCTTGAAATCCGTGTTAGCTCCGTATGCGTTTCCGGCGTGGTCCGCGTTGCTACCTTGTCTGTCCGTGGAGACACCGTACTTGCCCGTGTATACACCCAGTTCGGAACGTATCCACACCGGCATCGAGAAGAAATCGTGGTGTCGCACACCGGAACACCCCGGATTAAGATCCGGGATGATCCGTGATGCGATCCGTGAAAGTGTAAAAGGGCCTAAAAGCTATCAAATAAAATAATTTTTGTAAAATAAATCAAAAACTAGAAACTAGAATTTGCGAGAGGCACACAAATAAATTTAGCCAAAGGTAGGTCCTACGTCCTGTACCCCCTTTACCACACCACCACTTTGCAATCATAATATTTATATTATACCAAAATATGGAATGAATTTTCTATCTTATCCTCAACCATCTTTGAGCCGCAATCCTTTGGGTGCAAAGTTTTATTTCATGGATATCAATTATAAACATTTTAAATTTTGTTTCCCATCCTGTTTAAGGATATGATAGTAATCAGACACCTACCATTTACCGTGGGAAAACACAGCTTTTCATGAATGAACCCAAGAGATATCCTAACATGATATACATTAAAGAAAATAACATGACAGGGGATCTTCCTTATCAAATTACTCCAGGACCATGGACCTACTACAAATAAAACTGGAACTTAAATACGACAAAGAGAAAGAGTACTATGCATGAACTAACTACCAAACAGTCTGCAAGTAAGACATTACTTTTAGTACCTGAAGTCCACTTCATTTCTGAATCCTTATAAATAAATATAATTCCCCCCTAAAATTTACAAATATAGCCTGGGATATACAGTAGGCTTGCGGATGCACCATGTGAGAGAGAGGGAGAATTGAGGAGTCCTGATAGCTTGGGAGTATATGTAATAAATAACACTTCATGAGACAATTTTGTAGGTTTATATGGTCATCTTTATTTCTTTTAACAGTTTCTATCACATCTATTTTACAATTCAATGACCTAATTAGAATTCCTCAAAGAAAGATCAACTTCTCAATGAAACAAAAACAAAACTTTTTGCTTGGTTGTGAAAAACGAAACTTCACTGAGAGGTTCAATGTTTTGCGCAATCACATCTCCTCCTCAAAACATCCAAACGAATCACAAAACCTGTATTTCCTTACAATCAAATGAAAGGACAAGATACAGCTTGAGGGATGAAAACATGAGATTCTTGGTATTGAAACTGAGGTATTTCCGGACAAGCATTCAAATAAAATGCCACAATAGGCCTGTCTTCACTAGCTCGAGATTGCCAAATAACCCGCTATTTTGACTATCCCGATCGCAAATCATCCAGCTAATTTGCGTCCTCATCAGCCCGCAGTTGCAATTAGTGAGATAATTGATCGAGATAATCATCCCAAAATATCTTGGGCTAGTTTGCAAAATATTCCGGTATTTGTCCGGTGCGTCTCCACCAGCCCGAAGACTCACACTATGTGCGAATGCTAAGCAAAATATCTTGAGCTCGAGTTTTGAGTTTTGAGTTTTGAGTTTTGAGGTTGAGTCTCGAGCTGATGAAGATGCGATTTGTAACTTTGGGCTTATTTCCTCAAATCAGAAAGAGCAGGCTATTTGGCAATCTCTAGCTGATGAAAACATAACTAATGGCAGCTCAAGGCTTTGTATGCATTAATCTATGGTATGCACAAAAACACAAATGCAATCTAATTTATGAAGCACAATAGCTCAAAAGAAATATGCAAAGATTAGGCATATTGACCATGGTAGAGGGGGGGGGGGCGTCATTAATCTCTCCTATCAACTATTCGTTCTTCCATCATTTTTCTCAAATACAAAAGGCCTTCATTACAACGAATATGCAGCTTGGTATAATGGCATTTGTACAAGTGAACATAATAAGGAATTTCATTATTTGAGGAAATTAACTTATTTTACAGTCACTTGAAATAATACCTACATGTACAACATCCCTTATAAAGAGCATTCGATCCAAGCTTTGTATTCAGGTGTACAAATTTAAAGACATTTAATAGCCATACTGCAAAATTGAGGAATACCCAGACATATTGATGCACATAGTTATTTATTATAAGGATGCTTATTCAACAATGATAATTATTGTCACAATGTAGCCATACATGCTAAACATCCGAGGCTATGTATGCAGAGAAATGATATGAATTTGTCATGCTCGATTACAAGCCAATGAAACTTCCATTAATTAAGGTTGGAGCAGACATCTATTGGGTAAGAAGCCAGCATGGATCACTAGACGCTCATTCTTAATTGCTTGCTTTCATGTGCGTAGATGTTACACCCTCAGGGGCCCATGAGAAACCATGCAAACGGATCAGTAGTCACGACGTCTCCCAAAGTAATTAGAATAAATCTTGAAGAAGCTTAATTAAGAAGCCCTCACAACCCCCCCCCCCCCCCCCCCCATCACCAACACAACAGTCAGCCAGTCACATTATGTAACTAATGCTTTGTAACATCTTTTTGATTGAAAATTGCTATGTTTTGTCTACAGCCCAATCTTATAAACACCTGCCATTGATTCAAAGCAATTGTCATTTATTCATTCATTTACTCATTTATTATATTTTTTTCTTCTAAACATTGATGGAAGATAGATTTACAAATATGGAATTGCTTACAATGAAGGTCAGGACTACTGGGAACCATGGCGTAGTTGGGGTTCAGCCGTTGAGAGGGCACTGACATTATTTGGGAGGGGGCACCACTCTTAGAAGTGAATGAGATGTGAATTGATTGGGGGTGTGGAAGGGGGTTCTATCATCTTCTTCTCGCATCCTTTACCACCTTCATTTCTTTTTATATCATTTCATATTTTTTCTTTCCTTTCATCATTTAAAGACCGTCACCACTACTGGGCAAGAAGGGATTAGACCACACAGAGAGCCATCGAGGTCACTGTGACAGGTGGCTATCTCATTAACTCAGCTCTCATTTAACATAAGAAAAAGAGGATCATGGGGGACCAACAGGCACCAATTGGGAAAGTTTTCTATATAGAGGGAGCAAGTAGCTACAAGTATGGCAGTGTGCCTTTAATCGGGGGGAGGGGCATATGCCCAGCCTTATCTAGATAATGACAACAAACTGATTTGTTTTACCTTACTGCTAAGAAAGCATGTGTATGCTTGTAAGTAAGCAACCAAATCATCTTCATAGTTCTCATTATTAGAATCTATAAAGCAATCAGTTCTACCCTTGCATAATCTCCACTAACTGTACCTCTTTATAATGCCAAGTAAAATTTGATCTCTCTAATTATCTTTTCAACAAGGACACTGCTACGTTTAACCTCATGGAATAATTCATATAACTGTATTATATCATTTATATGTAATGAACTATTACAAGGATGAACCCATTATCTAACTGGACCATTTGTGAAATATAATATAATTTCACTTTAACCATGGTTGATTTGTTATTCCTAATGGAGAGGGAGTCTTGGTCCTCACTAATTACAGCCAAACAGATGGAAAAGCAATATATTATTACCTCCAAGGCTTCGCTTCAAGAAAGAAATGACCCTGGATAAGAGCCCTGGAAATGGATACAAAATAAATTGCTTTCTTGATCTTGAACTGTCAAAACTTTGATTGGTCTTTGGTTATTAGATTATTTGAATAGTTTAGGGAACTTTCAATCATTTTGTTTAAGTTGTATCGAATAAAAACTTTAAATTATTGTGGAATATAAAGTTCTGTCATCATATATAAAATGGTTCTATCAGTCAAATTTGTTTATGTATGAAATTGCATGTATTTAATCAATGTATTTTTACAAATATTTTATACAAAGAAGGAATCTAAATCAACAAATAAAAAGAATTGAATTGAAGAAGAAAATTTGAACTAGAGTTTTCATAATGTATTCCACTGACAAATATATTGTATAATTGTTTCAAGATGCAGAAAATAAAAGAAAGTGATTGACATCTATCTGATGAAACATCAAAGCTTTCAAAATTAGGGAAGACTTCTGATCACATCTTTAATTGGGGTTACACTGTAAACAAATAGTCTTTTTGTGTTTCACATATAGTTGCATTCACAAAGGCAAATCATATCTACAGTTCTACAAAAAGGCTGAAAGGTTTGAAATTCATTCAAAATGTCAAAATAACACTTTGCAGAAGAAATAATCTGCAAGAGAGTGATTTTCGAAGAGGAATCCCATCACATATCTCATCTATAAAAAAACAAAAATGTCCATCTTTGTACTCTATTGTGGAATTCATTCATAATTTGCCAGGAACACTTTAAAGAAGCAATGATCTGCAATGAGGGTGATTTTCAAAGAGTAATCCCTTTCATTTGAGATAATTCATTGGACGACACCGGAATCCCATCAACTCGTCTCTCCTCTCTCTATTCACACACACAATCAAGAAAGGGAAAATCTGAAAAGTCAATTCAACTTAAAGATGATCCATTGAGTAACTGGCAATTGCATGTTGGAAAAATAAACTGTCTAGAAATTGCTCTGAATTAAATATTAATTGAAAAATTGATACAATTTTTCATTGTGAGGTAACATAAATCATTGAAATAAGATTAAAGTAACTAAATCTTGCTGAAAGTATTATATAACGAAAAGCAGTGGACATAGATTTGGGTATACAGGACTCATCAAAATTTAGTCCAAATTATATGTTTCTTTTAGTCAAATTTCAAATATGACAACACTATACAAGTAATTCTGTCCCTGGGACATTCTATCATGCCATTCTTCAATATACATGACTGAGAAAGATCACAAATCATCTTCCATCTTTTCCAGAACTTCACCTTTTCTTTAACAGAACGACCTTTTCAATAGATCATCAAATTCTCATTTGGGGGAGGAGACTAATTAGAGTTTCTGCTCATCATAAATCAATTTGAAGAAACACTCTTCTTCCATCGTCATGCCTTATTCATGGACATACATCTCAAGCCAAGGAGGGGAGCCTTGATGAGACAAGAAGCTTTGATCTTTATTTTTCAGCCGGTTGCTGATGTCTGGAAAAACTGATGGGAGAGGCCTAGAAAGGAATATCTTTTTTGAAAGGGGTACGTTGGAGGAAAGAGATTGTTTTATAAGTCCTAATTAACCAGTTGACTACTGGAATCTCACATACCCATAGCTTTAATACAGAAACCTCCGGCTACGGTAGGTGATGGGTTAATATGCTTTTAAGTTTTAGTCCATGACCTGACACACTAACAACTCGTTATATGCTCATATTTCTTTTGGCGTCAATAGAGAGGTATTGTTCAAAGGAAATTTTTATTTCTTTAAGAAGTCCTATGATTTAGTCACTTTTATCTTATTTTGTGTTCCTTTTTTTATGTGTTTTTATGTTACATGTATATCTTGTTTTCTTAAAGGGTTGGCCTCTCTTACAAGGTTTGTTTCCTTTTTGGCCACTGCCCTCCTTACTTTTATAATTCATCTGATGTATTGTCATACATTTGTCTGTTTATATATGTATTTTTATCTGTTGATCTCTTGAGGAGAAATAAATGAAACTGAAACTGAAACTGAAACTGCTTCCCAACTGTAACAATGCAATGTTCCAATGCAAACCAAAGGCCCGATTTCACTAAATATATCAATGCTTATACCCCAATTATGGGCAAGTGCCTTAACCTATTACAAACTATCGTTCTGAATTCAGTCAGAATGCACCTTGTATCATTTACTTGTTGCTATGTCAGACAAATATATGATTGATGAGATGCAAAGCTTTGATCTTTATTTTCAGGCAGTCGGTCGTTCATGTCGGATGAAACTGATGGAGAGGCCCAAAAAGGAATAAGATATTTTTCTTGGCTCAATGGGAGAGATACTTTGGTACGGCAATTTTTTTAGTAGTCCTATGCTTTCAGTCCATACAGACACAAATGTCTATGACTCATGAAGTCATGATGATGTTATCTTGGCTCAAATTATAGAGGTACTGTAGACATAGGAGCCGAAGATATATATACATAGATGCAATACCCCTAGATCTGATTGCTTATAACCCAATACACCAATTATCGACCAGACTCACTAATGCACCAACCTTTTACAAGTTATTGTATATTAATAGTCAGAATGCAGGTTATACCCTTTACATGTTGCTATGTCAGATAATCCTCTGGTTTTTTACCAGACTTACTAATGCACCAACCTTTCACAGGTTATTTTATATTAATAGTTAGAATGCAGGTTATATCCTTATCATGTTGCTATGTCAGATAAGCCTCTGGTTGATGATACACATTGCTTTGATCTTGGTCATTGATGTCTGATGAAACTGAAGCCATGGGAGGCCAAGAAAGGATAATAGAGGGCTTCAATCAGAGGTCCCTGGGAAAAGACAGATGCATGGTAGTAGTAGAATGGTAGAAGAATGATTTATTAAAACAACTGCAAAATGGTAGCCCCAGAGCTAAATTACAAATAAGTTTTACCAGTTCGGATTTTAACAAAACTAAAGCTAACCCTAACCCTAAATCTAACCATAATCCTATCCCTAAAACTGACATTAAAACCTAAAGCTAACCCTAAACCTATCCCTAAAACTTACCCTGGCCCTAACTATAAGCCTAACCCTAACTTCATTGTAGGCCTACTGGTACTTGGTGGGGTTATTCTGCAGTTATGATGTAAATATCACCTCTGATAGAGGTTGAAGATAGTGGGCTTCTGACCACTCCCCATAACAATTCCAAATAAGGTCAGATCACAAAAGTGACCTGCAAGAAGGTCAATTTTCAGAGGGCTTAAATGAAATACATGGCCATGGTTGTTTGTATATTCAAGCATCCTAAATTCAGGTCTGACAAAATTCAAAATTGTGAGGTATAGAAAGGGGAAGTCCATCTTGATGACATGATGGCTTTAAATTTAAAAAAGCAGACAACTTGAGGAACAGATCATTGAGAGATTGAGGAAGAACTTTATCCAGGGTACTAGCTTGATGATTCATTCATCAAAATGATAGAGCAAATGGCGACAATTCCACAGAAGCAAGTCACCTTTTCCATATGTTCTACCTAATTAATGTGAATCAAGCCTTTCTAGAGTTCTAGATTTCTTTCCATGAGAGTGCAACTTCAACTGTCTGATTTCTGAATGAGCAGATTGCCCTCAAATGATTGGAAGCCACTTTTGTCCATCAAATATTTAACCTCTTAAAACATGGCGTTTTAAGAATTTCCTGTAAATGCTGTGTATAAAAAATAATTGGATGCATGCTTTATAAACACGGAATAATATTTAAATATGGTAATACATGAATAAGATTCAGCTGAAATAAATATTCTTCATCTAAAAGAAGAATGAAATGGAAGAGATATATAGGAAAAGTTGGTAGCCATATTAGGTGATGGGCTAGAATACCTAACTCCCAGTGGGGTGTAACGCCTCCCCTCCCCCCCCCCTCCCCCCTCTCATCTCTCTCTTCCCATCTTCTCCTTGAGTTTCAGGGCCAACATCTTTCATGAAGATGTTTGGAGGAATGAGGAGACAAACATCAACATGCTTGAATTAGAGTAACATACTCAGCAGGAAGATTAATTACTCTGTATTCAGACAAAGAGAATTCATCGTATAGAGAAACGATAAGTATTTAAAGAGAAGGTTGAGGTCTGGGGAGAGGTGAACAGGAATTTGTGAGCGTTATCATTGTTAATATGCAAGTGTGGAAGAACATAAGAGAAAAAAAATTCCCTGCAAAGCATGGCTCTTCAAATGCTTTCATATTCCAAATATGACAAGTAACAGCTTGAAAATGAGGCCTTATTTTTATGCAACATGTTTGTTTTGGCCCATATACATTTTTCTGTGAACAGTGTTTGTTACTTTACCAAGACGGCCCAATTTCTTATCATTTTGATGATTCCAGAGCCTTGCGCAACAAACCAATACTTATATGCTAGATGATCAACCTTTTCTGATCGATTCCACACCGTTTCTTTCACAATGCAATTGCATGACCAGAACTCAACTTTATCTTATAAGCTTTCTCTATTCTGATCATCATTTAAAGAAACGTTATATAGCAAAACATCTCCTTGAGTATCGTTTCAAACTTATTGTAACCAATAAACTGTCTACTAGTCTTTGTATAGCCATACGATGAAATACAGTATTCTGTACAGGCAGAGAGAGGCTGAATGGATGAAATCTCAGCTCATCTCATCTCCGATCTTAGTCCAGGGAGTGAAACGTTTGACTTGATTGTCACAACAAGATGACATCTTTAGATCTCTTGGGGGGGTTGACTTACATGGATAAACATCTTAGGAGATGAGGTAGTATGTCACTCATGTGTGATATACAATCACTGTCTTCTGAAATGAATACATCCCCTCCAATTCAGCTTTCTCCCATAGCTCTTTCTCTCTCTCTCTCTCTCTCTCTCTCTCTCTCTCTCTCTCTCTCTCTCTCTCTCTCTCTCTCCCCCTCTCTCTTTCTCCCTTTCAACTTTCTTTACAACTTAGGAACTATATCTTTGAATTTCTCTCTGTGTTAACTCTTTCAATTTTTATATTTATACTTACATCAATCTCTTTGTTTCACTCAATCCTTTTCTCTCTCATCAATTCCCTCTAGAGCTTCTGTATTTCTTCTTCCTCTCTCCCCCCATCTATATCTCCATATCCATCTTCCTCTCTCCCTTCTCCTCCTTCCTTCCCTCCTAATATCCTGCCCTTCCTCCTTCTCTCCCTCCCTTCCCCCTCCCTTCCCCCTCTCTTTCTTTTTCTTTTTTGTTTATCAAAAAATTAAATCACTGTGTGTTACCTCTTAATACGATTTGCTGGATAATTTTACTGTAGTTTATTATGTTTGTATAATTATATATGTTTTTTACCTAATGTACAAAATTCTGCAATTCAGCCATCTGGCTGCAAATGAATTGTCAATAAAACCGTTACCACCATTATCATTATCAAAATATGAATTCAGTGATACCTCAATAATAAAGTAAATGTTATCATACATAATTCAGTTATAAATCAAATGAAAGTAACTCTACAAATGAAATGAAGATAATCTAGGGCCTCTCCTCTCAAACATGGGGGGGGGGGCAGAATGATATCCAATATCCCATATGAGTGGTGAATGGCATTCTCTATTACAGTAATGGTATCCCTGAAGACAATCCAGGCACATTGATGTGGTGTGTTGACGGGAAGCAGACATTAATAGAAGTGGGAAAATAGGATATAGCTGTAGGTTACTTGTAATGACTATTCCTCATGCCTCTTTTTTTCCTCTGGCTCTCCATTTTGTAATCAGTGTAAATGAATATTGGTATTTGGTACTCAGAAAGAGGAGGCAACATTGCTTAGAAACGTGAGAGGGAAAAAAAATACATAAAGAGAAAGAGAGACAAAGACAAAGACAGAGGAGAGAGAGAAACAAGAAAACAAAAGTGGCATGAGTAGGTCTATACAAAAAGAGAATAATAATAATAATAATAGTGGGTTCTTTATAGGATGGTACATATGCAAGAAGGTAAAAGGGAGAGCATTTGAAAAAGAAAAATTGGCAAAGAAAAATAAGAGATGAAGAGAAATGGCAAATGAAAAAAATAAGAGCAGGAAAGGGGTTCATATGAGCACACAAATTTACATATTTTTTCCAAACAAAACAATGGGTTCAAGGAGTTTGGAAAGAGACAGGCATAGCAACGAAGAAAGAAAAGGAGAGAGATAGAGTTTTTTAAAGGGAGACAAATTAAACTTAGTCGGGCTGAAAAGGAATGAAGTTAAACAAATAGTAATTTCCACCCTTCTGTGAATAAGGCTTTTTTACAAATTACAGTAACACAACATTATATCAGACTTACATTCTTCATATTGCATGATTTGCTTCCCAATATCATGAAAGGCAATCATACTATCATCTATTGAGAGCTAAAAAGGCATTAAATCTATTTTAAAGCAGATAAGCCCTTCTGGTTGTTAGCAGACAGCATCCATCAGCAATTAACAATTGATGAATGTCAATGTCACATTTCAATTATCCTTTGTCCTTGATCCTAATTAATGTCCTTTTTTTCTCAAAATGAATCATCTATCAACCAGAAAAGTAATCTATCTGCCCCCAAAAAGTCATTTACCAGCCTAAAGTAGTCATCAGTCCAAGCCATCTGTTCCAATAAGAGTTAAGCTCATTACCATATTTGATAAAAAGGTTCCAGAAATTTATTTTAATATTTTACATGAAAGGAAAATAATTAATTTCATCCATCAAGGTTACTGTAATCACTGCCATTTGGCTACAATCGAATATAGTCTTATTGCGTTTATCCTAATGTTTTTTCATTAATCTGCCAAGGTCGGAGGAATGAAAGCCATATGGTTATATTAATTAATTCATGTGCTCTGTCTATCGAGGGCTGGAACGCCACAAAAAGATTAAAGGATCTCAGGAGGGAGACAGAAATTTAGTTTGAAAAAAAAAATCATAATTTTATCCTGTGGTCGATTTTGAGAGAAAATTGAGATCTGATAGAAGTGAACAAAATTGCAACTTTCTCATTCCTTTTTCATCTTGTGTGGAACAGCTGAGAACATTTAGTAAGACAGGAACAGTCTGAGGGCACATTAATATCTTGAACATAAACAGCGCCATCTTACTTTGCTGGCTAGAAAACCCAGCACATACGAATAGCTAGATAAGAAAGTCAAAATATCTGGTGAAATACTTTGGTCAAATAAAAAGAAACCAGTCTCTTGTAAGATTTGTTGGAAGAAAAAGTAAAAGAAAAAGTGGAAAAAGTGTAAACGCAGGCACTAGATCAAGAGGCAAACCAAGAACAAACTGGAAAGACAACATTCAGACATAATCGTCTGAATTCACAAAGGAGGTTTGTCGACAAACCTAGGTTTATGTGCGTCATATGAGCGTTTCGATGCGTTTCAAAACAAGGTTTATACAAACCTTGGTTTGAAACGGGTCAAAAGTCGCACATAAACCTAGGTTTGTCGACAAACCTCCTTTGTGAATTTGGGCCAATGACGCTGCAAGAGTGCACTAGAATGGCAGATTATAGAGGTGTGTGGAAAAATGTTGCAATCAATCTCTGAGCTAGGAGACGATAGCATGATAGATAGAGGAACATACAAGCAAAATACACAGGTGCATCGCCTTTATTTAGAAATCAGAATCTCAGCGATACAAGACCAATACTCTAGCACCGTTTTCTAAAATGAGGTACCGAAATTCTGATCATACTTTCAATGTAGATAATGGTATGAGAGAAACACATTTATATGCCCATACAAGTCAAGGGGAGGGTTGTTCCCAAAGGCACCTGGGAGCAATTTTTCCTCAATTTTTTTTCTGACAAGCCCCAAAAGGTTTGTAATTATTATTAATTTCTTCCTTTTTTTTGGGGGGGGGGGGCGACCATTCCACTCCAAAATAACCTGACCTGGTAATCAAAGAGTGGTCTTTGGGAGGTGTATTTTCACTAAAAATAAAATGAAATTCAGGTACCACTATCAAATGTTTTATTTCTGCTTCATCATAGAGCATGCAAAGCAATTTTCAGAAAATTTCCTACTAGTACTCATTAAATATTGGGGTTCCTTTAAAGGGGCACGTTCCTGCCAGTGTAGTTATCGCTGCTCTAGTCATCGCCATCTTGGTTCCGAAGATCGACTTCTAATTTGCATACAGCTGTCAATCAAAGTACGCGCGGCCTGGCCTGCCTTCGCAAAGCCAGCTGATCGCTGCCGATCATGTCGTCACGAAAGTGGGAGGAAACAGCAGCCGAATCTTAGAGCCAACATGCGATTGATATTACTTCGGCAAATTGTATGCGATAATCGGCATTGTGCGGGCATTCGGAACATGCCATCTGCGTAAGAGCCGTATTCTGTTGGTGTCAATAGGCAGCTAGCACCGTCCGCCAGCGGGTACGTATTTTGAACGCCCTCTGGAATACGGGGAACATGCCCCTTTAACGCTTCATCCTTCCAAGGCATCTCCATCATGCTCAGCAATTAATCACCAACCTTTAATAGGTTCCCCTTCATCACATTCATGATGTAGATGGTCCCATGATATGGTCGTAATTGATGTCATAAATATGACCTTTCTTCAAACATCAAAGATATATTATTAGCCTTGTACGTCAACAGTCCCTTCTCAGTATACTATAAGGTAATAAATGTTTCCATTGCCTTGCATTTTCCTTGTCTGATGTAGCCTATAATCTAGGCGGAGTGCCGAGCTTTTTTCTTTGCTGCTAGACTAACCCTAAGCAGAACGTCTGATACGGCGAGACTACGAACCGTGAGTCGCGAAGCGGCTCATCGCCTATAATCACTGGTCTAGCTTTAGTCGTTGTTTTTTTATTATCGACCCTGAATCCGTGGCAGTTTTCGTACGAAAAACTGCCACGGATTCATGGTCGATAATTAAAAAACAACGACTAAAGCTAGACCAGTGAGTATAGGCGGTGCGCGGCTCACGGTTCGTAGTCTCGCCGTATCAGACGTTCTGCTTAAGGTTAGTCTAGCAGCAAAGAAAAAATCTCGGCACTCCGCCTAGATTATAGGCTATGTCTGATGCAATGAAAGTGAAAACAGAGCTCGTATAAAGAAATGTAGTATAAAGAATCGTTGTATAGCATTTTGTTATGAGACATTCAGACTAGGTTAAAATTAATCTGTTGCCTACTGCATTCATTAATTGCCATAGGCTTAATACATGAACCACCCGGTTCCAGTACGCAATGGGTTAATTACCTATCGTATACGATGAATTCTAGTAGTCTGAAAGAAGGGTAACCTATATCAACCTCAACTGAAAAACCCTATCTGAAATTACATGGCACTGTTTAGACCAGAGTAGTTTACTTTCATTAGTCATCCGATACCCCTCTACCCTACCATCCCAACCTCTTATATAATTATCTTCTTAAAATAAACCTAAGCGAGATTTGTTCTCTTTCAAAGGATACCCTAATCTATCTCTGCTCACCCTAACATCCAATCATCCTCCCTAACTCCTCTCAAAAAAACCTAAAGATACTTTTTTTCAAAAGATACCCACTCTAACCCATACTAACCCCAAACCCCATCTTCCCTTTAACTCTCATCCCCTGAACAAACCAAAGACAATGGTTTATATTCTCTTAATTTTAATTTAACCTAGATGAGTACCCCAACCCCATCCACTCCACTGATCCCATCCTCTAAACATACTTATAAAGAGATGCTTACACTCTTTCAAATGATACCCTATCTCTGCTATATCAATCCCAACCCCCATCCTCCTTCTAACTCTCATTCTCAAACCTAGAGACACCCATTTACACCATCTTCCAATGGATACCTCTGCTCACCAGACCTCCAATCATCCTCCCTTTCTCTTATCCTCTAAACAAACCTAATAACAGAGGGTTACACTTGATTTTCACACCTCTTCATTTGATGAGCAAACAGTGGAATGTAATAAGATCTCCTGTCACACTACTCCAGATTAAAAGTACTTTCACCCCTTATTTGCTTTATATCAACTCTTTCAAGACTCAAAGGTCAATGGATAGTAGTATTACCAGTAGTAGCAAATCTATATCAGGGTCTTGTTAATTATTTTTGAAGGAGGTAATTTGAATTTTATAGGAGGTACCATCACTGCGAGGGAGCGAAGCGACCGAGGGGGGGTGGGAGGGGGGTATCCCCCCTGCCACGGTAGGGACCTTTTGGGATTTTCCACTTGAAATCGTGCAATCTGGTGCATACCTAAGAAGAAAATTTGTAGTTATCTTTCCTACCTTGTATTACACATATATTGTAATAAACACACATATTGTTCATGTTTAATATTACATGAACAATCATAACTCATAAGAAAAGTTATTAGATCTAAGTTGATAATTATTTATCACTTTGTACCATTACTTTGTAATTTTTAATTAAACTGAGATGATGTACCATACTCAATCTTTCTACATCATGATTTGTTGAATACATGTACAGTATTTAAATAATGGGCAGCAGAGGCTAGATTTTGATTTTTTTTTTTTTACTTGTGACTTTTATTTGGCTCCCCATATGAATTCTCATTTAATTATTTTTTTTTGACATGAAATTATTGAATACATTTAAGAATTTACTTCAGTTCCTGTTCATTTTATAATGTTATATCACTGTTTTTCCTGACAAAGTGAAGACACTGTATATTTGTTTATTCAACTTTTTTAAGGAAATAAGTTATGTGCGATCGGAAGTTAGTTTTGAATATTCGCGGAACGCGAGCCTGCATATATCATGCGAGCTACAATGTAGCTGCGGGGGTCCGCCGGGGACGGCCGTGACCGGCCTAAACTCAGCCGAGTTCAAAACTCTGTTGCCGATTTGCGCATCTCAGAATCTAAAGTACGTTGTCTCTAGACATTGCACGCACGTGTATAGGCCCCGGTTTCCGTGATCTTCAAATATCAAATCGGCAACGGATAGTTTGGTTACAGCGAGCTAGCTTCAGTTTTGTTATGATCAGTGTGCATCGTCTTCTCGCGTGCACATCGGGATCGCAATGGGGTAGGGACGGGCGGGCTTGGCCGCCGCGCTGTGGGGGAGAACTGCGATGTAACGTTAGATAGATAGGTCTAGGTAAGTACGGACGACGTCGCGTTCGTGATCGTAAGGGATTTCGTCGACTGCGGCCGTGTATGTGCGGCACTAATTATATCTTGGACGAAATTAAGGAAATTTTGGATTAGCATTGATTTAGATCTACTTTCTGTGATTTTTGCAAGGTTTATTATAGGAATTATAGCCGGTAAGAAACGAGTGAATAGGCGGCAAGTTTTACCGGTTACCGGCTTTAAACGACAGCCCTGCTATATACTTACTTTGGCAAACTAAAATGTTATATACTCTGTACAAGTTCTAGAGTTCTGAATGACACATACTTCTTCAACAATTCCTCTTCTGCAGTTACAGATAAATTCTTTCACCTTCAACCCTGGCCCCAATACTACCTACATGTAGACCTAACCCTACACAAAACCCTAACCTAAACCTAACATAAAGCCCTGCATCTCTAACCCTAACCCTTTACTTTTGATGAAATACCAGCAGGGAGAAATCGTCTTAGAAGCAAATGACGGATCACTATTCTGAAGTTGGGTCATTCACACACAATTTACACACAGTGTGGGTAAAAGACATCCCTTTTTGGCCCTCTACTCCAGATTTTTAAAGTGCCTCCACCTCCTCAACCTAAATACCATCACACTTTCCAAGGGCCATAGGAATGATAGAGTAATTATAAAACCAACATTTCACACCGTCACTTTTACGAAACATTCTTGCCAATTCTGATAAAATTAGTCAACGACCCAATACTACCAACGATTTTGTCATTGTGAATACTAACAACAGGCAAACATGAATACTGGTCTAACACAGTTTGGGGAAGGGGAGGGGGGGGGCAGGGTGACCCCTGTGGTCCTTAGCTCTGCCACTAAATCGTATCTCTCCATCTGGAAGAATCTGGAGATCTTTGTAACAACGCATCTCCTCCTATTCATTCTCAAAATAGTTGACATCTATCACAAGAGGGCAGCACTTACTAACCCTCATCAGGATAGTTGGGTGCATCAACACAATTACATATCTTTAGGATATTGAGCACTTATGTACAAAATTCCAGATTTTACTGTCAAAATTAACAAATGAGGATTTGCATTTTTCTTTATGAAGTGAACAATGATTCATCTGGTGGGAGCCAGAGGGGCATTAACTCTAATCTGGTTTAAAACAGATACTTTGTAATGTTCCTTTATTTTTTATTTATTTTTTTATAGTGATTTGTTTGTTCATTTTTTTTGTTGCTCTTTTTTTTTGGGGGGGGGGGGGAGTTTGTATTCCATATCAATAAATCGGTATTCCATATTTCATATGTTGTTTGTTTTGCTTTCATTGTTAAATGATTATTCATGAAATTTGTTTCAGGCTATTTATATCTACCACGAATCTAATTGGCATGGCATGTCCATTTTCGCTGAGGGACAAATTCCAGAACAAATGAGCTATTAACCCCAAATGTTTCTATAATTGGTGCAATTAGCATGACATAGGTTTGAATGCCACAAGTTCAATGAGCAGTATATATAGGCCATACACATATGAATATATATGCCTAGTCAGTTAGTCTATCACATTTTACCCAAACACATTTTTTAACATATCTCTCTTTATCATTCAAAGATTTGCATGTGTACGTTCATTTACTTTACCATCAATTTATCATCAATATACACATGTTATTCTTACTATAACAATCACAATCTATCAGTATCCTCAATAATCAATATCATAAAACCCTATGGCTTTTAAACTCATTGCTTGTAGCCAATTTCCAAGACTATCAGACTTTGTGACTTCAATCCTCAACCAAACACTATCCTAAAACCTAACCTTAAACCCAAGTAAACCTAACCCAAACTCCCAAACCTTTCTCTCTCCCTTAAAATCATCCTTCTTTTTTCTCCCCTCCTCCCTGTCCTTTTTATTCTCCCTCCCTTTTCTGCTTCTGCTTCTGCTCCTGCTATATGCTGTATGTCAATGTTATCTCCTTCCCTCCTCCATCAAATTCTCTTCCTAAATGTCTCTAGTCTCCATCCATCTATCTCTGTGTCTCTCTCCTGTTTTTCTCTTCATTCTATCTTCTCCCCTTCTACATGTAATATCAGTATTTCTATCTGTCAGCTGTCTTTTTTCTTCATCCATTTCTCCATTTGTCTGTTGGACCTGTGTTTTCTGCTATCCCTTCTTTCTCATCCCTTTTCACCATTCCTTCCTCCATCTCCTCCCAGTTTACCATTACTTGTTTGTCTGTTATTCTCTTGTTCTCCGCAGAGACATGTATGAAATAACAACATTTCTATATGGTCTATGTATCCCCCTTTACCTCTCATTTCTTGATTTTGACTACATGTATACCTATCTCTTTCTCTCCCTCTCCATCAATCTATCTATCTATCTGTCTTACTATCATCTGTCTCACTACTCTCTCTCACTCTCTTTCCTCTTCCTATATGTATTCCTCTTTTTATCTTTCTCTGTCTGTCTATTCTTATTATTGTTTGTGTTGTCCCATCTGCCTGCCTATCTCTCACCTCATCCTTTTTCACCATCCCTTTCTCCATCGCTACCCATCTTACCCTCAACGTGTTTGTCTGCTATTCCCCTGCCCTCTAACACTCAATACATTTATGTAGTGTCTGAGAACCGTATAGGGACTGCATGCAAATGACAATGTCTACCGCTCGGGGCCAGAAAGGCGCTAAAGGACGGGAAGAGAGAAGATGCATGAGAAGAGAAGAGTGCCATAAGCACCCTTTAGAATCCATGCATATAAATCTTGTTTTGTTGTCTAGTGCATAAGACGTGACCTTACTACTTTGTAGCACTTATCTCACTTTCTCAGCCCCTTCAATTTCAATTAAAACCAAAGGAAAATCAATCCAACCTTGACAACGAGTTCTTCTAAATGAAAGAAGAAAATCTGAGAAACAAACTGATGAAACTTTGAAGGAAATTTAGAAATATGAACAGACTGTCATTATTTACTCCTACCCACATGATTACTGAAATATAATTTGCTGAACAGCGGTTATCTTCAGGATGTATAGCATTATTTCCTACATTGTATTTTCGATACAAGCCCCCAAAAGGAGCAAAAAGATGAGAAAACAAGATTTGTGGTACTGTAGTACAACACAACAAAGGGGAGAATTATACCCAAATGTGTGCAGTCAACTGACTTATGAAC